>JAAGKR010006116.1:0-45586 GCA_011419295.1 Clarias macrocephalus
ATTTTCAAGAGAAAGAGGCAACATGAAGAAAGAAATACAATAGAAGTAAAAGTATCCAACTGAGTACTGCAAATGCTTGATATAATTAATATTGGAGGATATATCATGCTGTTATTGTGAACCATAAATGCTGTTTTTTCTTTGGGGGATTTAATGTCTATAGCTTTTGAGTTACAGTTGCTTAACTGTCTTACTGTTTATAATCCACTGTATCTTCTTGTCTGTTATCATGTTGGGGTTATTCTTCATGTTACTGATTGGAATAATAACGTACATATGATATTCCTTTTTTATTAAAAATGAAAGAAAAAGTACTATAGAAAAATCTGTTTGTTTTCACTAAAGACACAATTTTCACTTCTTTAGACCTGTTTACTTCCTTAAAACAAAGTGCTTTCTTTTCTAAAAGCCAAGTGTTACTTGCCTACTATAACATCAGTCACAGCAGTGGACCGCAGACGTACCATCGCCCCACATGAGAAAAGCATTTTTGTTGATAATGACTTTCGAGGCATATTTCTGCACCTAAAGAGAAATGAGAAGAGAAACCAGCATGTGAAAACAGATGAAGAAGGTAATAAGGGTCTCAATTTGCAGAAGTTAGATTTTTTATCTCCACTTTACAATAGCCTCAGTTAACTAACAGTTCTGGGATTAAATCCCAAAAATTATGAAATGGGAAGCTAGTGCATTCTGTAGGGTGTAGAAACATCAAGTAGTGTGCTTGTTCAGAGGTTAGAGAGGGACTTGAGATTCAGCCTTTGTCTTAGAAGCCAGCGCCATGGTGAACAGACGTCATGAGGTCGTATGCTGTCCGTCCATAAGTCAAATTATCATGAGGGTATGATATGACTGGACACACAAACAGTGTTCTTTTTTTTTTTATCTAGTTCTCAAAAACAGAACAAAAAAAAAGAAAAAAAAAGAAATGTGAGTATATTACAAGGCTGGGGGCTACAGAGAGGTTTAACGCCTCCTCTACATTTTGTCCCTTTTTTCAACTTTGTGTGAATAAGCACTTTCACCTCCTCTTCATACACTTTAAAGATGTTATTGACATGTGCTGAAAGAAATGAAAAGCAAACAGCGAGACAAATATTTATTAAGAGTTGTGTAGAAAACACATTTGAATAATTTAAATTTCAGAATGAATTGTGAAGTTGATGACTCAAATTATTAAGCACCCAGCCAAATCTAAACAACTAAAAACATTATAACAAACTTAAAATTAGTTTTTAGTGAAGGAAAATGAAGACACGGGGAAAATGATGTTGTGTGTACACATTCAGACTATTATTTGTAAGTGAAATCTGAGATTTTCTTTTCTTATGCGGCAGCCTGAAACATCTGGTTGAGCTGAGAGGGCCTCCTTAGTGTCATGCTTAAGATTTTGCAGATTCTATTAACAAAAGACAATAAATAGAGCAAATGATTATAAAAAAACACTCAGAGAAAAGTTTTTTGTTGTTCAATAGGTGTTTCATAAAAAGAAAGGTGACCTTTGTGAGATTTTTAGCTAAACCTGTAATAGTTCATAAAGTAAAATCCAACCACACATTTGTTCCACGGTGTGATGTCCACCTCCTGACGTCATTCGGACACCTGGTTTAACGGACTTAACTAAATTATAAATGTGTTCTGAGAACCCCAAACCCCTTTAAAATAGCTTTGAACTATAGAAAGCTGAACAAATTTTTCTGCATTGTTTAGTTACAATACATTCCTCACTCACTCACTCACTCACTCACTCATCGTCTATACCGCTTTATCCTGTATTCAGGGCCGCAGGGGGCCTGGAGCCTATCCCAGGAGACTTCAAATTCATGAATGGAGATCACTTAATAACTTGGTGAGGTTGCATGCTTAAAAAATCAACAGTAAAAAAAACATACTTATGTTTAACAGTGAAAATAAGAACATTTCCATTAGCACACAATATGACAAAAACTCAACACAAACACAATTGGGTCTAAACAGCTGTGTGTCCATAAAAAACTATGTTAGTGATGTCAATCTAAAAAAATAATAATAAATAAATAATTTGCTAGGGAGCATAAAGATTGGTCTGTGGAGGAATGAAAAAAAAAGGTCATGTGGACAAGAGTTCAGATTGACTTTATACCAATGGGTGCGTCAATGTAAGAGAGAAAGTGCATGAAGTAATGTACCCATCATGTATAGTGCTCACTGTACAAGCTTCTAGAGAAAGTATTATGATTTGGTTTGCTTCAGTTGGTCAGGTCTAGGCGTCGCAACATTATACTGCAATTAAATAAAGTCAGCTGATGATCCCTATGTATTGAAAGACCAGGGTGGTACAACAATGGAGTTTTTCTTCCCAGATGGCACAGACATATTCCAGGATTCAAATTGCGAAACTGGTTCTTGGAGCATGAGTGTTCATTTTCAACCATGAACTGGTGGCCACACAATGTGTGCTGTAGTCAAACTAAAGGTGACTACATGAAATCTTATAGTGTGCGACTTATTTTGACCAGGCAGAGTATATAGCAGTCACCAAATGTTTTTGAAATAATTTTACTAATAAATAATAACATTAATTTGTGAACATTAGATACAAAATATGCAAATTATATATGATTCTATCAAATTTAAAGTGTAGATCAGTTTCATGGTTTAAGAGAGAAGTGAGGTCAAGGTCAACCTGCTTTCCTTTTTATGTGTTTAAGGAAGCTGTGGATTGAAAGACAAGTTCTCTCAGCAGTGTTACATAACATTTTTAAGGGGAACGACTGTACTTTTAAACTCCCCCCTGAAACAAAGTGTTCATTCTTGGCTGTGCAATTGCTTGACCATGGACCTTCTCAACATTAGCAACAATCAAACTTACCAGTCTGATTTTAACAGCACCAGTGGTCCTGTGGACTCCAAACAGGTAGGCGCTGCAGTATTTCTAAGCATCTGCTGTTTGGTTGGACTACCCAGCAACATTGCAGTTATAATAACCATCGCTCGACAGTGGAACAAGCGCATGAGTTTCACCGTGAAGCTAATGCTAAATCTAGCTATAGCGGATTCTTTGGTTCTCAGCTTGGCTCCTTTTGGAGTTTATGGTCTGCTGAATGGATGGACTTTTGGCCTTTGGTCATGCAGGTTTATGGTGTATCTAATCTATTGTGCTATGTATGGTGGTGTGTTGACTGTAACTATGATGGCTGCACATCACTACCACACAATTAAGTCAAGAGTTCCTAACATCATTGCACTGGAAAGACTGCAGAAGTTTCGCAGACACTTACTGTTAATTGGGCTCTGGAGTTTAGCCATGGTTTTTGCCTTGCCCATACTTTTCATTCAAGATGTTCCACTCAAAAGTGGATCTCCAAGGTGCCAGAAAAAAATTACATCTTCTAGAAAGGTTGCAGTTCTTGTATTCGAGATCCTGTTTGGATATGTCCTCCCGTTAACCATTATAGCTGCATCGTACTGCTGGATCTACAGAGCACAGCTACAAGGAGGTAGAAATATTAAGGAAAGGAAGACCAGAATGAGACGGCTTGTGATCAGTATCGTCACAGCCTTTTTCCTTTTCTGGACTCCTGTACACATCATCAATGTGATTGACATTGCTACTACTCTGACTAAGACATCGTCTCCAGCTGTCTATGATCAACTGAAAACGTTTCGTAGAGCAACAGGAGATCTGAGCAAAACTGTCACTGCAATTAACTGCTGTGTGAACCCGTTTCTTTATGCAGTTGCATCAGGGATTTTCAAGAGAAAGAGGCAACATGAAGAAAGAAATACAATAGAAGTAAAAGTATCCAACTGAGTACTGCAAATGCTTGATATAATTAATATTGGAGGATATATCATGCTGTTATTGTGAACCATAAATGCTGTTTTTTCTTTGGGGGATTTAATGTCTATAGCTTTTGAGTTACAGTTGCTTAACTGTCTTACTGTTTATAATCCACTGTATCTTCTTGTCTGTTATCATGTTGGGGTTATTCTTCATGTTACTGATTGGAATAATAACGTACATATGATATTCCTTTTTTATTAAAAATGAAAGAAAAAGTACTATAGAAAAATCTGTTTGTTTTCACTAAAGACACAATTTTCACTTCTTTAGACCTGTTTACTTCCTTAAAACAAAGTGCTTTCTTTTCTAAAAGCCAAGTGTTACTTGCCTACTATAACATCAGTCACAGCAGTGGACCGCAGACGTACCATCGCCCCACATGAGAAAAGCATTTTTGTTGATAATGACTTTCGAGGCATATTTCTGCACCTAAAGAGAAATGAGAAGAGAAACCAGCATGTGAAAACAGATGAAGAAGGTAATAAGGGTCTCAATTTGCAGAAGTTTGATTTCCTATAACGTGATTATCTTAATTGTGTACAAATATGTGAGTGTTAGCTCAGTCAGGGCTTGTGTTGAAAACGAGACCTTACTATGGAATATGACGTGCTTTACAAGTAATAAAATGATGTTCAGGTAACTGACACATCCAGCTTTCTAATTAATAACACTTTATAACAGAATGATGATTGATGATTGCTAATTCATCTGATGTATGACTGTGATCCACTTCTGTCTTCTTCCTTTATCTTTTTGTAACCTTATATGATTATATGAAGACTATATTATCCATGCTTTTTCGGTAATAAACTGCACATTAGCTAATAATTGGGATGAGTGAACTTTTATATATTTAGGAGTTATATGTAGCCAAAAGGAGAATAAATCACATTGGTGGAGTTTTTCTCAATGTCTCCTCTTGTTCTGCTTTATAATAGCCTTAGTTAACTAAATTAAACTGAATTAAATGTAACTGAATTTAACTGATTTTGTAAATTATTATTATTTCTTACTCTTGTGAGTTTGTTGCTTATATCAAGGCTTTAACTATAGCGTTCTTATAAAAGGAACACATTTGTTTTATGTCTAAAGACAGGCAGTAGAGGCCATCCTTGCCAGACGTGTCTCGAGAAATATCAACACATTTTCACTTAAGGAACATTAAACACACATTTTGGCAAACATTTAGTTTGTTTAGTCTGTAGAGCAGCCTGTTCTGTCATGCTTTCTCCATCTTTCCAACTGTATTTATTACAAGTGTATATGTGTTCACACTTGATGGAGAAGATTGCAAGCAGAAAAACTCTGAAAAATAGTTTTGAACGCAGAACTGAGTGTGTGAAAGACTTGGGTGTGTGCCCATGGCAAAACAGATAAACTATTCAGAAACATTCCGAAAAGCATTTTATTTGGGGTAAAGTGACCGACTTTTTTAGCAGGGTCTCCTGTTCACTGAAGATTCATTAGTTTTCATAAATATGCAAGATCTATTGACACCTGGCTCAGGTGAAAACAGGCTTCCCCAGGACTCCTATTGATGCTCCTATTGAAGAAATATATTTTGTTTCTTAATTTAAGTCCTGTGTTATTCTGTAGGACAACAGCATGTCACTCTCCTCAAACAATGCAGCAATTAGCGTTTATTTCTCTCGATCTCGATCTAAATCAGTTCACTTACATAAAATCCGACCGTTGGAGCTCCATGTGCTCGGGTGGAGATGATAATCTGGCACATGTTATTATTATTATATATTTTTATATTTAAAATATTTAAAATATATATTTTTTGTGTGTTATTTTAACATTAACGGTCTTTGAAAAAAAAACTGTCTACGATTTATGTAAAAAAAATTCTAGGTTGTTACAAAATCATTAAATTTACAAAAACACATGCAAAGAGAAAAAAGTGTTTGGTGTAGTCTTCGTAGAAATCGTTAACCACTAAGGGTTAATTAAGTAAAAACTTAATAAAATTCATCTGACACAATCTCGACAAACAACATAAATAACATACATACTTTTTTCACTGTGCCATTATTTATTTCACAGAAATTAAGCAAAAAAAGAAAAAAAAATACTTAGTACTTTTAATTGCCGCCAGCTACTAATAATCAGCCCTTGATTAACTGATCATTACCAGGTGTGTAGACCTCTGTAAAATTAAAACTTTTGGTAATTTGCTGGTTTGGAGCATTCAGATGTGGGTTAATACATTGAGTCGACCATAAACTCCGCTTTATACTAGAGTATTTTAAAATCTTGGTCAAAATTCTGGCATGCAGGCCAATGATCTGAAGCATACCAGTAAATCTACAGTACATCAGAATGCCTGAAGAATAAATGAATCAATGTTTGGGAAAGGCCTAGTCAAAGTCCAGATCTCAACCCAATTGAAATCCTTAAGAGAGCTGTGCATAAGCCAATGCCCTAAAACTTCAATGAACTGAAGCAATGTTGTAAGGAAAAATGGACCAAAGTGATGTGAAATACTGATAAAGTCATACCGGAAATTATTATTTAACCTTATTGTTGCTAAAGGATCTACAAGCTATTATTAGTTTTTATTAGCTATTATTATTAGTGGAAAGCAGCAGTCCTTAAAAGAACCAGAAGATATGAGGACATCACCATTAACATCTCATTGGGAACCACATTGGGTTCAAGTGAAACGCTGTCTGGAAATTACGTCTGGTTCCTCTTAAGGTTTCTTGCTTATGTAATCTCTGAGGATATTTCCTTGCCACCATTGCCCCCTCTTGCTTATTTGGAATAATTTGATGAAGGTATAAATTTATACTGTAATATATTTGTTAATGTACACCCATCATTTTAATTGTGTCTTTATTATATTTTATTATATAAAGTTGTTTTGTGATAATGTTAAAGATAAATAGAATTGAATGTAACATTTTTGTTTTAAATTATTTAATTGTACATGTCCATGCAAATGCAAAGTAAAGGGCTGTGAAGTAGAAATATGTACTCTTGATTACAATGACAAATGACAAAAGTACAGCTGAACCTTATCAAAAAGCCAGTTTTAGTCAATCTACAGAGCAGTCACTTGCTTTTGAATCTTGCTCTTGATTTTGGGTAGTGATCACCCAAAATGCAATGCACCATTATATCATTTAAATGATATAAATGATGCTTTAAATTAGTGATTTAAATGACAATAATGCCGTAGGCAAACTCCCCTTTAGCACCCTGCAAAAAAAATTATACTAAATGAATAAATAAAAGAACATAAGAGTTATGACAACATATTTTATTAAATACGTATCTAATATTCAGGAATTGAACCTGGACCCTAGAGGGGCAAGGCGACAGTGCTAACCACTATGCTGCCTGAATGTTTTGCTATGCCAGCAAATTTAGGGGTTACGCATGTGTATCATGGGATATTTCTTGCAGATGATGAGCTTTTTCCTGCTAAGCTCATTTAGCTGCACTCAAACACACATTCCCATCTGCAAGGCTTTTTTCTGCTCTGGTGCCGTGGTCAGTTAAATTTCACTTTCCACACCCAGTCCAGATTAATGCCAGACCGTGAATAAAACAAATATAATTTAAACAGAACCTGATCCAAATAAGCAACACGATATAAAGACATTCCAGAAAAGATGAGAAATAAAGTAATTGACATGCATCAGTCTGAGAAGGGTTACCAAGCCATTTGTAAGGCTTTGAGACTCCAGCAAACCATAGTGATATGTACATTATGCACAAGTAGAGAAACCTTGCAACAGTGGTGAACCTTCCCAGGAGTGGGCAGCCCACCAAAATAACTCCAAGAGCACAACGACGAATCGTCCAAGAGCTCATAGAAGAACCCAGAACAACTTCGAAAGGACTGCAGGCATCACTTGCCTCAGTTAAGGCCAGTGTTAATGTTTCAACCAGAAGCAAAAGGCAAAAATCATCCACTGAAGTTCCAAGCCAAAAGCCACTGCTGACTGAAAAAAAAAAAACATAAAGGCTCGTCTCACACAAGGCCTTTGGGCAAATATTCTGTGGACTGATGAGACAAAGTTCTTTTTGGTAGATGTGCGTCCTATTAAATCTGACATAAAACTAATACAGCATTTCATTAAAAGACTATAAGTCAAACATGTTGTTGGTAGTGTGACTTTGCAGCTTCAGGACAATCATGACTTGCCATAATTAATGGAATTATGAATTCAGTGCTCTACCAGAAAACTGAGGACCGTCCGCCATCAGTTCGTGATCTCAAGCTCAAACGCACTTGGGTTATGCAGCAGGACAATTATCTGAAACACACCAGCAAGTTCACCTCTGAAGAGCTTAAAAAGACAAAATTAAGGTTTTGGAGTCACCTAGTCAATGTCGAACTTAAATCCCGTTGAGATGACCTTAAACAGGCTGTTCATGATTGAAAACCCTGAAAAATGCCAGAATGAAAACAAATCTGCAAAGAACAGTGGGCTAAAATTCCTCCATAGCAATGTTGTATCAAATTAAAGATTTCAGTCTTAGAACTATTTGCACTACAGAGACCTGTAAAAAAAAGTATATTTAAAGTTAAATGTGGCAATGATGTTGATAACTCATTGCTAATTATCACAAATGTTGGATTGCAGCTATTAGGTTTAAATGAAACCACCTTTTCACATAGGGCCAGATACTGTAAGTTTAGACCGCTATTTTTCATTAATAAATAAAACCATCATTTAAAAAACTTTATTTAGTTTTTACTTGGGTTATCTTTGTGTAATATAATTTTTTTGACGGTCTCAATCATTTAAGTGTGAAAAATATTAAAAGCAAAATAGTAAAAAAATTTTAAAGATTAAAAAAAAAAACAGGTAGGGGCAATTACTTTTTCACGGCACTGTATATCCAGAATATTTCCTTCTGTAAAGCTTCTTTGGAACAACAACATATATTGTTAAAATTCTTGGGGTTATCTCCTATTGAAGATAATGTATATGCTGTATAATTATTCTGTTCCAGAAAAACACCGGTTTAAAAACATCATTGCAAGTCTAATATAGCCATGACATGGTCATTATGAGTGTAAGAAATCGTCTTACTGTAAATGTAAGTCTAGTAAGAATTGTTCAAGAGTTTCCCACACAAGTCCAGTGAGGTGCAATGCTGTTTAGGGGAATAGGCTAAGTTCCTGGTTTCATGTTTCTCATAAAAACCAACAACTTCACTAAACACTCATAACGAAACACTTGTCTGGACCTGTTATGGAAGTAACACTTCATCTTTACATTTCAGCAGAAGCCGCAGTAGACAGCCGCAGTTGGTTTTCTAAAAGCTCCGTTAGCCACAGGATAGAGTGCAGTAATGTTCACAGGGCAATGAAGAGGCTTATTTTGTTATTAAACAGCGAGAAATGAGCAACACAGAACAAAGAAAATGTGTTGTACTCTGATTTGCTGTTCTCCAAAGCAGTAACATAACACACATGGCACTCGGTAATTAGGTAACAACAAATGTCAGTTATTACTTTAAGACATGAAGGTCAGCTGTTCCGGTGCAGTTCATGCAAGAACAGTTTTGTCAAGTGTGTTTGCAAAATTAGAATGGGGGTGTCTAAACTTTTGCCTGATAGTGAATATCAGAGATATACTAAACAAATCTATACTTTGCTTAAACTCCCAAGTATACAGAAATTTTTAGTTTTACTTTTGCTTTACTTAAAAAAAGTATACTATGGTCTATACTTGTACTGTACTTAAACTTTTGCTCAATATGTTTGGTTCCTCTCAATGTTTCTTCCTATTGCCATCTCAGGAAGTTTTTCCTTGCCACAGTCGCCCTCTGCTTGCTAATATAGTAATTTTATTGTGACGCCCAGCACAGTAAGGGGGAACCCTTAAAACTACAGTACAGCATCCCCCCTGAAAATTAAGCACTCCGTAACATCAGCAAAAAGAAATCGCTGGAGCCGCCTCTGATATCTTCTGATAAACCAAGGCAATGTGAAATGTTTTTGTTGCAATCTATTTATTTTACTTTACTTGAATGTTTGCTTGATATTGAAGTTATTTAACAGTGCAGAAATTATACAGAAGTATAACCTATAATATAAGGTATATTATCTATATATTAACCTATTTTGTGCTGAAAGAAGGGATATGTCACCTTATTATGCACAAAAGTCCTATATATGCCTATTAAAAAAAAGAAAAAGAATATTCAAAGAAAGAGTTTTATAGGCTATGAGGAGATCTGATCTAAGGCTTGATCATATTTCATTAAGCATAGCAAAATTTAATTGGTCGATATAATATGAGAGAACATTATTCAGGGTGTCTCCCACCAGCTGTGCATATTCCTTTTATGAGGCTTGTGGATAAGCCCAACTCTAAAAATTAAAATTAATGAAGGAAGAGAGAGAAAGCAGCATGGTTATACAGGACTTTGTAACATCACATTTTTAAACTAAGCATTTTTTCTTAAATTTTTTAAAATTATTATGATGGTATTTTGGGATGTATCACTATTCCCATTCTTTGCATATAAGTTAAATTCAACAGAGATCAGACTGGCTTGATCAATTTTTTTTAATGAAAATATATTAAACATATATTTTCCAGTTATGCAATTTACAGTATGTTTTTTTTTAACATCGCAAAGATATTCCAAACCCTTAAACACAGATTCGAGGATGAAATAACATTACAACAAATACAAAGTCAATATTTATTTTCACTGTGCTCCTTTTTTTCCAAAACTGGATAGGGATTTTGACTATATGCACAACATGTAGTACTTAAAGGTATAACCACATTCACCAACTTATTTTTGCTGACATAGTCTGATATTCAAAATACAACTAATAGGGTGTTAAAAAGCCAAGGAAACATTCGAGGCAGATGGAGTTCTCAACGTTGCCCTCCAGTGACAAAAAGTCTGCAAAAGGTAAGTGAAAATACAATATAGCTGTTACCACATTGAAGTACAGTGAAAGAGGCTTAGTTCTTTAGGGGTTCAATAAAATGTACTATTTGAATACATTAGGCAAGTTTAACTATGAGGTGGTTAAACATTTTATAGAGCTATTAAAAGAAAAAGAGCCTACTCATAGGAACATACCTGCCATCGTGATTAACAGACATTAACGCTCAGGAATGTGCCAAAAGGAAAAATCTTTTTCAGTTACTGAACAGAACCCCTTGGCCTATACGACCCTGGCCAGCAGGGTGTAGCACTGCAACAGAGAGCAGCTTTGGCATGCTGCTAGATACAAAGCCTTATCTAGAACACAGCTAAATCTGGAACAGTGCACAGCAAGTCACAGAAACTAGAATGATTGGAGTGGGAGACAAGTGAGCAAGCGTACTAAAAAGAATAAGCAGTAAAGAAAATACTCAACAGTTAAGAAGATTTACTCTTTTCTCATGTTTTATAACCAGTTTTCCAATTGCAATCTTACTTGGTTAGAGACTGTTTTTGTATTCTTCTGTTTCTTGAGAATATTTTACCAGGTAAATAATCACCTTTACCTCATTTAAGCATTCCATAACGCTTTGATCCCACCCTGAATCCTTAATCGGCCCTGGTGATTAAAAGGACAAAGCACTGCATGTCTGCTGCCATCATTTCCCTTATGCTAGCATAAAAATCAATTTAAAAAATCCTCATCATTGATGAAAAATGCCATTAAGTACTTCTACATACACATTTAAAACTCTAGACACCCTTAATCTCATCAGTAATAATAAGAATGATGACAATTATCATAATCAGGGCAATAATTACATTATAACAATAATAATAGTGAATAATGACTAAAAACTACAGTTTTTTTTTCCCTCTGTTGTCAAAAAAGGTACAGTTCATCCTTTCTTCTTGCCCCACTACTTCCCCATCGTATTACAGAAATTCATATATTTACATAAATTCATTTACAACCCATAGCACTATTCACTGATAGTGTTTCTAGTCTTTTTTTGAAGGGGTAGGGGAACACAAAGCATTGACAGGGAACAAGTAAGTCGCATGTGGTCTCAGTGTTTCTATACACTCCCATGTTTGTTTTCACATGGAAAGTAGGTGATTGAGGGCCATGCGGAATTGCTGGGTGCAGCCAGACAGCTCGCGGACCCTCTCAGTCATGTCCCGTGCCGCCCCTGGAGAGGGGTATTGCAGGGCTGCAGTCTTGGTGCTCACTACAATGTCTTTCAGTTTTTCACACAGTGCGTTGCTGTGCTGTGCCACCCTGCTCCGAACCTCAGGTGACTTGGCCTGGCGTGAGACTGTATCACCGATGAAGACCAGCTTATGGGCACTGAGAATGACGAATTTGCTGTGAGCAACAAAGATCTTGGGTGGCTGATTGTTGTTGATGGATGAATAGAAAGCATCAATTGCATTTGTCAGTGTGGTGATGTTGGCCTCGCACTGCTCCGAGTAGAAGAGCAACAGCTGCCTGTCACCTGCACACAGCTTGCTGCGCGATGGCGGTGGGTAGTGTGTGGGCGGGGTCCAACCTGAAATGTCGTTGTTGATTGGCCGGCTGACTTCCTGCTCCAACCTTTCAAACTGCTTGAGCTGCAGGAATGGATGCAATGGATAGAGAAAATTATTATTTTCAAATTATTATAGTATTGCTCATTGCTAATTTAATATTGACATTCTTGAAGTGACTTGATGGCTAATTTTTACAAAACATCATGGGCATGATTGTAGCATTTAGTACGATGCATGATCACAGCATAAAATACAGTACTGTGCAAAAGTCAGACATTTGGCCAATTGGTCATTGGGGCAAAAACTGATGATGGGAAAATGTTTTAAATATTAAAATATTTGCATTATTTGCATTATGAACTTTACATCATGTTTATATAAGTCATGTGTGGGTGTTTGACTAAAAGTGGAATTATGTACTGAACATTTTCTCATCACATAGTTTGCCATCAAATGATTAACGATGAAATGATGCATCACTACTAATATGTTAACATTGTGGTTACATGAAGTGCACCCTTTCCATTTTATGATTTTTCCATTTTAGAATTCCGATTATATGACAGTGCATTTTTATTAACACATCACTTTTCAGTGCAGCCATGTGAGTAGCCTGGGTCTACACCTCTTGTCATTATTTTCATATATGTATTGTTTCATATGTGTATTCAGATTTGCAATGGGTGTATTATCCTTTACAAAGCCATGTATTTAATGACTGACCTGCTGCTGCTCCAGCTGGGTCTTATTGTGTCTATTGATGCTGCCTTTCTCCAGCAACTGTCGCTGGTTCTTCTCAAACTCCTCCTTACCCTAAAATACAACAAATACATTATAAATATATTTCACCAGGGACAAAAATGGTTACATCTATTATGGTATAGTATACAGTTTGCAGTTTCATTATTTTGTTTCCGGCCCTGTCATTCTCAGTTAAACCCTGCATGTAAAAGATCTCAAAAACCCCATATAGTAGTAATTTCTAATATAGCCACAAGGAGGCAGTGTGGGTTAAGAAGAAAAGGTAATTTTATATGCAATGTATGCAATCCTTTTGTCTGCCACCAGTGTGGTTGACACAGATCAAGAAATGAATCTTTGAACATTATCTGCAGTGATGTCTGCAAAAAAAAAAAAAAAAAAAAGGTATCACTCAGTAAATCCATGCTGCTGGAGTAAGAGATGTATTTAGGCTATGAAGAGAAAACAGGCCAGAACGTAAGTGATTGATGATGACACCTTAAGCATTACACTAGGGGACTTGGAGTGGAGCCCACATGAGGGAGGATATGGAGGCCATTGCTCACTCTGATGGCAGTGCAGCCATGTGAGAAGCCACCTGCAATCCAGGGTCTACACCTTAATGTGAAGCCAATTATAATTACAGCCTAAGGAATGTTCGACCAAAGAACCCACAGCGATAGTCTTTACCCTAGACTTTCGTCAGATTTAACACATTGACGCCATCATTAAGTTAGGTTAAGTTATGTGGTATTAATGAATTATTAAATTAAAGTAGAGAATAACAACCTTGTTATGGTCATGCATGGCTTGTCTCTGCACTACACATTCAAATATCTTGCATATGCTTATATGTTTTTCCTTGTTAAATTGGCTTACAGAGTTCTACTTTGATTTAGCCTCTGTACCTGTAAATGTACATAGTCATAGTCCTCCATCCAGCCTTCCTCTGTGGTTTCATAAGGCCGCTCAGGAGGCCCCTCTTCTGGGGTGAATTTGGGTGGTGAAGGCAGGGGACGTGACTGGATGTTGGTCCTGTCGGGTGTGCCTGTCTGATAGGCTGAGACGTTAGAGCTGCTGCTGCTCAGCTGGCCCAACACGTCTGAGGTCTGCTGCTGTTGCCTGTTTGTCCTTCTGAAGAGCAATGTCGCATTACCGTGCAGGAAGGATGCTAGCTGCTTGGTGTCATCTGGCACAGCACGGGCACACATGACCAGCCGGTCCAGGTCGTCTCCACCACTGTTTGGAGCTGGTGTGGGAAGAGCAGCAGAAGCCCAACCCAGGGCGTCCAGTGCCTGACTGTGCTTGAGCAGACCTTGAAAGGCCTCGTCCATCTTCTGCACCTGCTTGCTAAGCTTGGCCTGCAGTGTACGGTCAGTGGCCTGGGCAGCATTGGCCACAGCACCACGAGAAAACTCCAGTAGCTCCCGGACTGATGCTCGTAAGCATTCAGATGCTCGTCGAATGGAGGGCAAATTCGCTTCCATCTGGCTAGGGCTCCTCCAGTCACTACTGACAAAGGACATGAGCATTGAAGCTGAGGTATCCACTGCCTGCTGCAAGCGTGACAGTCTCTCCATGGCCTGCTCAAGGTCTAGGGAAAGAAGGCGGTTTGGCACCGCACTGTCCCGCACTGGCACTGTGTCCAGGGATGAAGTGGACAAATTACTGCGTGTGCTTCCTGTGCTGGAAGCAGATAGGCGCTTGAAGCTCACTGTCAGTTCCTCTGTGGTAGCACCGGCTGCATCACGTACCACCTGTGGTGGTACATCGTAGATATAGTCACCCGATTCCTCAGCAACTGGTGGGCGCTCACGTGGGAAGTCGTAGACGTCACCTTGGTGCAAGCTGCTGGGGATGTCGTAGATCTCCTGTGCCTCAGCCTGTGATTTGCCAGCTAGCTGAGGGGGTGGCACATCATACACATCTTCAGGTATTGGGGGTTCAGGATTGGCTGCATTTGAGCTTGGACTCTTTATTTTGTTAAAATGAGGTGGAACGTCATAAGTATCCTCCTTGATGAGTGCGTCTGGAACGTCTTTACTCACAGATGGTGGGAAGTCATACACCTGGGAGAAGAGTACAAATTAAGGCTCATGTAACTTCATGCATCTTCACAGGCTCAAATAGGTTTAAATTCATGAAAATAAATCTGATGTGTCCAGATCAAAGATGTTATGTGTCCTGCATTAGTTTTATCCAGGGTCTCACCATTTGCTGGGCCAGCATCTGGTTCTTGTCCACACTAGGGGGTGTGTCGTAGATTCCCTGCACGTCTCTGATAGTTGGTCCTTTCATTTCCATGTCATATAGCTGTAAAAAGCAATCACAGAGACAGTCATTATGAAAAAAGCACAAAAATGCTGAAAATAAGGAAGCAGTTTTAAGGACATTATCTTTTCTCCCGCTCAACCCCCTCCCCATGCTTCCCTACAGTCTTTGATATTTGTTTCAGTGTCCGTGTCCTATGCCTTTCCTCCCACCATTCTCATCCATATCACGGTTGAACAGAAATTATTGATGTAGCCGGATGAAAAAGAATCAGGGTAGCAGACACGATAAGCACGATAAGGCTTCACTGGCACTTAGAAACACATATCGCACCTACACACACCCACATGCACAAGAGAAATCAGTGATGTGTGAGAGAACTGTTCCTGATGGGAGCCTCCAGTAGGTTTGCTACACTTAATCCCCCACCATTCCTCATGGCAGTCTTTCTTTTACCTGTCATATAGCCCTTTCTGTATCCCCTGACAAGATGCCTGTGTCTAGTCTGAAAGCATTTTGGCGCACCCCATTCCCCATTTGTGCTAGAACCAAGAAGTGGTTGAAAAAGACTTTTACTTTAACTACTTGACTTATTTCATGACTGCCATGAAATATCTCATGAACAGTACATACACTCCTTAGTACCGTGCAACACAAAATGCTTACACAAGCAATGGACAACATGTGATTTATGCTACAAATTAAGTTTCAATGTCATTACATTTCCATTACTACAGGATGTATGAATGGTTTGGAAATACAATTTCAAACTAATATCTAAAAAGAAACTTTTTATGAATGTCAATGTCATGAGAAAATATTACAGTACTATGTGTGTTGTTTGTACACAGATATTTCGTATTAACATTCATGTTGCTCTCACATTTAACTTTATATCATGATCTTAGTATCCACATGGTGAAAACTGAGAAGAGGAAAGGACAAGAGGGAATATCCTGCATATCCCACTAGAACAGGGAGATTACTGAGCCAGCTGGATCAATCTTATAATTATATGCATATTTCCTTACCTATTTCCTTCATTTTTTGATTCCTAAAGCTGTTCTGCGACAATGGAGATTGCTGAAAGCACTATACAATTAAAATGATGTAAAATAAGTGAATTGAAATACGTTTAAATTAATATGTATATGCATCTGTCTTCTGTCTGGTATTGTTGCTATATTGTGAAGCGCAATCCTATCGGTTATGCAGCATTTGACTGAATCTGAGGAGTAGATATAGCACCATGCACTTCAGGATTCATCTTGCGACTTCTATCAGCAGTCACACCTTTAATAAACAGCAGTGACGCAGTTCCATTAGCATCCCGACATGCCCATGTCATGATACAGCCTCCACCATGTTTGACAGATTATGTTGTATACTTTGGACCAGGAACTCTTCCTTTCCTTCTCTATACTCTCCTCTTCCTAATCTTGTACCAGGCTTTGCGGTAAAGCCTCAGTATTTACATTCATGATTGTGTGTCTTGATTGTTTCCTGAAGGGGCTTGCCTTTACTAAGTAAGAATTCTGTAATCGTCCACTCGTGCTCATCCAGTTGTCTTCTGTAGTCTTCCATTTCTTTTGGTGTTGCTGAGCTCATCAGTGCATTTCTACTTTTTTAAAAATGTACGACCGAGTTGATTTGGGTACTCCTGAAGTTCCGGCTATATCTTTATTTCTTTTTTTAATAGTAAAAAAAAAATAATAAAAAACTTGATTAAAGATGAAAGTCTACAATCACAATCATAATAAATCATAATCACAAATTAATTTCTTCATTCCAGATCCATTGTGCTGGAGTTGAGGCAAAATTAAGAAAATGTCTCACTAACTAAAGTACTTAATTTAAAACTAAATACCTATAAAGCTGACTGTAATGTAACAGGACCCACTACCACTATTATTCTCCCACTTTCTCTTCTATAGTGTATCAGACCACAACCTGGTACAAACCAAATACCACACCAATGTCTTATCTGTATACTCTAATTCATTCTTTATCTATTTCCCCTTTTACTCTTCCCTTCTCTTTATCTCTCTGTCCTCTCCCCACTCTTTACTTCACTCTCTAGCTGTGTCCTGAGGTGTCCTGTGTGTGTGTGTGTGTGTGTGTGTGTGTGTGTGTGTGTGTGTGTGTGTGTGTGTGCACTTGGTCCTTGCCATGGGCCACTTTTACTCATTTGTGTGTGTGTGTGTGTGTGTGTGTGTGTGTGTGTGTGTGTGTGTGTGTGTGTGTGTGTGTGTGTGTGTGTGTGTGTGTGTCACACAGTGTGATGTACTGAGGGACAGATCTTGCTGACAGCCATTTCACGCTCACGAGTGTTCACACAGACATTCACTCAAACATACACTGTAGTCTCAGAGCATTTTTAATGCCTCTGGCCGCTAAAATATGTGCTTCTCCTGCAAGTAATGCATGACCTCCAAAAACAAAATGTAATCCAATGAGTTTGACAGTAAAGATGGGAGAAAAAGATAGAAAGAGCAAGAGAGGGATGATAAAGGAAAGAAAATGAAAGCAAGAGATACATTGAGGTAACATGAATGTTCAAGCACAACAAACATTAATGCAAATGGAAACACGAATGATGCCTGGTAGGATGTCTGAGCTAAAAGAAAAAAAGTTATCCATCTATCATCTGAACACACATGTCAATCATATTTATGACACAAAAACCTCTCACTGAACAGAAAGGATGGAAATAAAAGCACAGATATTATTATGTGCTAGGTCACAGAGACATGTATATGTCCAAGATATGTCCACCCAAACTGTATGCTCAGTGCTTATTATACCTTATCTGGAACATTTTATGTTAACGCCTACTTAATGTTCAGTTACCTGCTGGTTGTATTGGCCACGGGTAGGTGGAACGTCATAGATGTCCTGGGAGGTAGGCAAGTGTCGAGGGACATCATACTCATCCTGTTCTGCGTTCCCCGTGTCATACACATACATTTGGCCAACCCGCGTGGGCACCACCACCTGAGAAAGAGACAGAAGGACAGATAAAAGGTTAACTATATGATCTGATGTGCTTTGGAGGGGGGGGGGGTCAGCAGCACACGCTAAGCTTCTCTGCCTGGTTTACACTCGTGTTAACAATAACTGGCACAGGAAAGAAATCTGTCCCACTGCACTTTTGTATTTGTTTTCTGAAACTTTATAACTGTCACTAAATTCTGCTCCAGTGACCTTTACGCCATGTTGTTCCCTATCATTTCCAATCTGAACATGGGTCTTTGAGGGGTCCCCATGGGAACAAGAGCTGTCCTATTGTCTGCCTGTTTACTCTCTCGCCCTTTCTCATGGTGTCAGGACTGTGTCAACTTTCCCAGCCTGAGAAAGAAAAACACACTCATCATTTTATTTTGACTACAATGCAGACTCATAATACTAGCCTCAAAACGCTGAGACGTGTAAAGCTTGCAGACACATGGTTCACAACAGCACTCATATCAGTGTGACGTACACAGTGTACGTATTGCACATGTATTGTACTATAGCACGGGGTCATATCAAGATGCATTTAGCTATTCGTGAAAGTAAATTGTGTGTGTGTGTGTGTGTGTGTGTGTGTGTGTGTGAGTGAGAGAGAGAGAGAGAGTAGGTCTAATTTATCTATGATGTTATCAGTACCTCAATCAGACCAATGCACCTTTCATTCAATTCCTTTATTCATTCCCTTACTCTCTATAGGGAGACAACACACCTCATCTCACTATACCACAAAAAATATCTCATCACCACGATACACACACACGCGCGCACGCGCTCACACAAACACTCATTCTAGTAAAGTAAAATACTAATACATGGGTATTTGCAGGAGGGGTTATGGAGGAGATTCAGGTAATCGAGGGTGTTTTTTCCTCTCTCCGATTTGGCTAAAGGCAATTTGGAGACAACGACAATGGGCAAAAAGCTGTGAACTTTAGGCTGAATGGCTGTTTTACAACTTTCACCCATCACCGGCAGAAACACAAAATAATCCGCTGGTCATTATTAACTTTCTTCTTATGATGGAAATCAGGACAGGCAGAACAAAGAGCAACACACAGGTAGGTGACAATTAGAAAATTAGCTCAAGCCTTAACTTTAGATATATGAATACATTTTATGTTTCTCGGTAGAAAATTTTACACATCACACACATGTGCACTCAAGGATAGAAATCAAAAGAACATGGCTTGTCTAAGAACAGACCCTTATCTTGTAGCTCAGGATGAGAAAGACAGTCACGCAACCTCAACCTTGCATGTAAATAATGAATCTCTCAGATCCTGTAATAATATTTGCTCTCTCCCTGTGCTGATGGTCTGTCACTGTGTGTAAGGTCTTAGCCATTAAACAAATCTGGCACTATGCTGCTGCTAATTCAACTTAAACTCCTCAAGTGTGTCATCCTCTCTCTCTCTCTCTCTCTCTCTCTCTCTGCCACTACTAAAAAAAATGGCTTCAGAATGACACGTTATTTCTTATTTTTGACATTCAGTCTGTCTCCGTCACTGCTCCTCCGTCATGCCTGTAGCTAATGGAAACATTCTCCACTGTGCTGTACTTTCACACACTTTTAGGTGCCACTGCAGGTGTACACACACTCACACTAGATATGGCCTATTTTTCTGTTCTGCAAAGTCTATGATAACATTGACATGCTGAAGAAAACCAGATTGCGTGTGTCCTCATGGTCCGTGGTCAACCTGCTAACTCTATTTATAATGTGCTTCGTCTGAAGAAGCCATTAGAAACGTCTTCTTTTTGCAGATCATGCAGATGTCTTTTTTTTTTTCTTTCACTTTTTACATACTTGCCCTAGTATTTCCATTACTATAATTTATAGTTTACGGGAATATTCATGATAATTCACAAATATTCCCTTAAAGTATATACTAATTGTGTTTTTCCGTGGATATGAGATATGATGTGTATAACGTTGCATTATGTAATTAGAAAGGCAATAGCGTACCATTTTACAATAAATGCTGGAAATCTTATCAATTGGGAATTACAGTTACAGTTATTGAAATGCGGTGATAGTTACACAATGTATGTCTATTAATAAATTATATACAGCTACTTATATTGCATGTTTTTTTATTTTCCACATCCTATATTACAGTCTAATTATATTTTGCCAAATACTTCATCTCCAGGCATTTTTATATACTGTATACCGCATGTGTGTATTTCATATAGATATCCTCACATAAAAACAATATTGTTTACTGTTGGATGAACTGAAAAATTAATGGGTTTTTCATTTGGAAAAATAAAAAATGTATCACATAAGGGGCTTTCCAGGATTAATTAGTAATGCATGAAGATTGTTTATCCTAAATAACATCTTTTGTAATATTAATCAAAAAATAATTTAAAAAGGTCAACACTTGAGGGTTGTGTCAAAAGGATTAACATGAACTAGGGAAATGCAGATAATCATTTGACCCCTAGAGCTATACATGAAAACAAACCCCCATGCATTTAAATAGATTAAAAGCCACCATTTGCACAGCTAAACGTGCCAGTCCCATTGAACGCCTTTCACTTTTGCCTTCCGCCCTAAGCGCCTTCCGGAGCCCACCGAGACCCACTGAAGGGCTTTCCGAAGGAAACAGCAATCAATAATGTGAATTATCAATGAGTGTGGCAGAGAGCCATATGGTCCACTGACTATCACCCAACTCTCTCATCAATGTAACTAAACGAATGCTTGTAAATGAATGAGAAGTGAGTGTGTGTGCTTGAGGAGGGTGGGAACCAGCTGTCACAACATTCATGAGCTGGTTGCCTTAACGATGATGTCACGAAGAGTCCTCCGCAGTGCTGTGCTGGACAAGGGGAGATAATAGTTAAGCAGTGACCGTGGCAGCTGATCAAAAGTAACAATCACAAAATCCAACTGTGTATAAGGGTCACCAATGAAGTAAGGAACAGATTGCATGCCATCAGGCCCCATAAGGACCACTCCAAAGTCTGAGGTCTCCCCATGACACTAGCTGTGACCCCAGCTGAAATAGTGATACATGCCACCACTGGTATTCAAGCCACGTTGGAAACTCTCGGAAAGGGAAATGTAAGTACTAGAGGGAGTAACAAATATGAGTAACAAATAGGATATATAAATGATGAAATGCGAACGTAATTACGCCAGTGATGCAAAGTAAACACATGAAATAATTGTTCTTTGTGTAGTGTATAACAAGCAATAGCAATAATGTAAAAAAAAAATATATATATATACATATATATATATAATCTATTACTGTTTATATTTTCCTGCCGAAACTAGCATGTCTATCTTTATTTTAAACCAGACTACTATTTTAGCTTTAATTAGTTAATCCTAGTAAAGTTACTCTTAATCCTACTATTTAAATAACACAAGCGTACAAGTACAAAAAAGTTATGATATTTGAAACAAATTTTCACATTTCTATAAAATGCTCTCTCTGTCTCTATCTCATGCATAACATTTATATGTTAACCCAACACACACAAGGTGATATATGACTGGCCATGCATGACAATACACTGTTAACCCCAAGAACTCACACACTGGCCATCTGTGGAGCAAGCTGTCCTCTGTGGTTTTGTTTTATGTTGCCAAGTGCAGGTAGGGGGTCTCTGTGTCTGTGTGTATGTGTGTGTCTGGGTGGCATTCACATTGCCATTGTTCAGACAGAGATGAAAAGTTTTTACTACCTCCACTATCCACAGCACATGTTTGTTGAAAGAATAAGCATGAGGGCAGGATAAGGCCAGATAAGGCCATTTCTACCACACAAGAAAGGCTTACATGGAAACATGTGCCAGGAGTACACATATAACATGTACACATATTTTATAAAAGTTTCAGGTATTAAAGGTGGATTTCAGGGTTTTCTTTAAATCAGGAGACTGACAAGCCGGGCATGTGCTGAAGGCCTGGATTTGGAGAGTACATGAAAGAAAAGGCTGCATTTGTTTAAAATTGATCCCACTAGGTAACTTCAACCAAAATAACTGAACAGATCTGAGGTTCATATGGCATCACCTAAGATGAAGCTATGTTCCAGGAGATTCCTCATGTGTGTCTGCTTGTGTGTATATAGGCAGAATAGAATAAAAATGCAAATAATCCAAAGGGTTCTCGGCTGGGCCGCGTGGCAGGGTGTCATGTGAGTGCCGAAGCAGCTGCCTCATCGGGGAGACACATATACTGTATATACATACTCCTACATAGAGTAGCCATCCAAACAGCTGTGCTTTCAAAGTGCCCAGTCTAACCCGCTTTGATTTTCACTCTTGGGTTCAAGGTTTTACTGCAGCTTTACTGAAGTTCCTTTTTTTTATTGCAGCTTGATTGAAGTCAAGCTTTCTCCATGTGTTGGATTAATAAGTGGGTAATTAATTCTGCACTTGTGTGTATGAGCGCATGTGTCAGTTTATGAGTGCCACGTGGCATGTGCCATGTGTGCTGATTTAGGGGCCTGCCAGGCTCATGGAGACAGAGAGACCCCATCGTTAATCCATACACAGCCATGCTAGCTGCCCTGAGACCTTCAAACATGTTCTTCAAATTACTGCCATGACTGCGTTGGGTGGAATAGCATGCTGCTCCTCACACAAACACACACAGTCACGCATTGTCATACTGCAAGGACCTTTTTCATCTGACTGGAACTAGGACTATGCGTCTCCCTTTCACTGTGAGACCTATGCCGAAGGTTATTGTACCAAACAACCATACAAAGGAGTGGTACTACTAACCCTGGGCCTCATTTAACACGATGTATACACTCACTCATTCACTCGCTCGCTCGTCATCTATACCGCTTAATCCTGTATTCAGGGTCGCGGGGATGCTGGAGTCTATCCCAGGAGACTTAGGGCACGAGGCGGGGTACACCCTGGACAGGGTGCCAATCCATCACAGGGCACAGACACATACACTCACTCACACACTCGATTGGGAATCGATCCCGGACAATGGACCATACATTGAAATTGAAATCAGAAGCATTTGTTAAATATAAAAAACACTTTTCGCCTTAAGTGCAGAAATTTTGCGTGCAATTTGCCTCAGCATACAAAACACTAAGATTTAGTAAAGACATAGCACAATGGGTCCCATGAATATTAGCTAGGAGGGCAGCAAGAAGAAAGGAAGCCAAATTCAGTTTTGTTTTTAAAGCGGCCAGTGCCAAAAGGAATCATAAATTAAGATTAAGTGAGGTTTAATGTGTATTTATTTCATATTTCACTTAATCTAAATGTTGGATATTGGTAATATTGGTAATATTTTGGGGGACTGGAACGGATTATCTGCATTAACATTATGTCCTATGGGCATTCAATTACAGTACGTTTACTGTTTTGTCAACGATAGATTACGATCACTGTAGTATTGACAATGCATTCGCTTGTGCCCATGACATTCATCTGCTAAACTGGTAGAGAATAAACTACAACCCCAAGTTCTGTTGCTTCCTCTGTTGGCCGCTTCTTCGTCTTTCTCTGTGAGACCGTTTTAATGTTCTAGCTCCCGACAGTCTTTGGCAAACTGCATGCCTTTAAAATTTTTTTTTAATTATCTTGCTTTTTATCCCCCAGGTCTTCCTGAGGTACCTCCTCATTTACCCTCTGCTTTTCTAACCCTCTCAGTCTCACCACCCAATTTATCTCCTGCACGCTTGAATGTTGAATGCTTAACCACAACATGTTACTTTTGCCCTCTATCTCTCTTTACTGGTGGTTTTGTTCATATTCTGGAAATAGGAGTGTGAGACTGTCTGTAGCCTATAAATACATGTGTCAGAATACTCTCTCTCACACACACACAAAAAAAAACTTTGCTTTTGGCAACACAACAGTCAAGCTTGTTTCCAACACCCATTAATAAGAGCGGGATGAGTGTGTGTCCTTGGAGACCACATCAGACCTGCTGCCTCTGATCAAAGGTTAGCCAGAGCCTGAGACCAGTGTGTGTGAAAATGTGCTTGTGTGTAAAGCTAATTTTTTTGTAAAGCAGAAAACACACATCAGCGGTTAAGATTTTTGGATTTATGATACTAGACACTGGATGCTATCTTAATGAATTATGAATGGAGATTAGATAAAGTGGACGCCCTGACTGTAACATTTGGTCTCTATTAGAATACTAAGAGCAGATCTAGTCTCCGTTTATGTGTGCCCGTCAGGACAGTAAAACATCATCATGGTCACTAACGAGACGAACATGTAGATTTCCCCTGCAGCAGCTTCCTAAGGGGAACCAATTAAAGCATTACTAAAGCAAACATGCGATATGCACACTCTTCGACTCAGTAGTGTATAAATGTGTGTGTGCACGTGTGTGTGTGTGTGCAGGTGTGTGTGCGTTTAAGAGTGTGTGTGTTAAGCCAGGCTCCCCATTCCTCCACTCCATGTACTCGGTGCTCTGTGAAGTACAAAGCCATCCCTGTGCCCTGTTCTAATATCTCAAGCCTTTGATGAGGGCCACTGGAGCACAAATAAAGAGGTTGCGAAAGCCCTCATGTTTATAGTAAGGGGCAGCGCTGGGCTCATCCTCCCTCCGGCTCTGTCCCAAACCCATACTGCCTTTGTGGCCAGCTAATGAAAGGCCACAGTCTGTGGCTCCGCATGAGAAACCAGAGCTTTCCTCCCTGTCTTTATCCTCCACCTGCCGGCACACCACAACAGCTCTGGGCCTGGTGTCTCGTTTCCCTGTAACTCCCATCTCTTTTTCTTTTTTTTCTTCTTACGTGTCAAGCTAGTAGAGCAGAAAATGAGTCCACAGCAGGTAACAGAGGACATCCCCATCCCGTCTGACTAAGAAGCAGAGAGTTGTCTTCAGAGACAATGACACACATTCACTGACCTTTTAACTGTCCTGCAGGGAGTGTGTATGTGTGTGTGTGTGTGTGTGTGTGTTTTATGTATGCATGTGTGTATAGGGTACACGGATGAAGACTCTCTAGTGACTTGACATGCCAGCATGTAGAGATTAGCGGGTGGAGCAGGGGACACAACTAAATGAGCAAATCAGTCACCTCCACCCCAAAAGAGCTTCCTGAACTCTTTTGGCTAGAACAAGTTCAATGTTATTGAAAGTGTCCATAAAGTGGATAGATGTGTGTTATGTTTCACTTGATAATTTTTTATATATGAGATCAAGACAATACTAAAATGAACTATCTATTTTTAGGCTTATTTATTTCTGTATTTTTTTCATTACTTTGAAATTTAAAAGGCATAGAAGGACCATCAGGTGGAAAAATACATTTAAGTAGTTCTAAAACAATCCCTAAACAGTTTCAGTTGTATAATTATGTAGTTATAATGTAATTATAGTTTCAGTAATAATTCTTCTGCAAATATATAAACATGTCTAAGCTTTTTTATTTTCTTATAATTTCTGGCTACTGGCAGAGAAATTATTTAGTATAATCAAATATCAGTAAATTTTATAATATTTATGTTTGTGAAATTATAGCATCATGCATTTTTAAGATTAAAAAAAATTTTTTCCGTGTTGTTATTTTTTAGCATTCAGTAAGATGACAATAATCAATCCAGAGGTTAAAAGAGTATATCATACAGAGATATAGAGAGAGATATATCATACATCTCTCTTTCTCTCTCTATCTAATGATATCGTTCCTGCTAGCGCCACTTGTTACTCTAACCTAAAAGCATTCCTTAAGCACAAGCTGCTCTTCCGTCACTCAGAGAGAAGAGTCTCCAGTACAAACAAATATACGGAAAGAGACATGCAGGAGATTATAGCCCTGCCAGGGGAATGCCCACAACCCAGACACGTACACAACACACAATAAGAGGAAGAGTGTTGAATGCCCTCTTTGTGTGTTGTGTGTGTGTGTGTGTGTGTGTCAGTGTTTGACTGTCAGAGTTGACCAACACTGAAAATATTCCCAAAAATTACTTATAATGTGAAGCACCAATACACACTCGGCACAATAAACACATCCACCTTGCGACAGTTACATCACTCTAAAGCAGGTTGTGACACTGAAAGACAAGACATATGTGGGTGTTTTTTTGTTTCCTTTTTTAACATTGATTTAACACTATAATATGACTCTAGTTTCGGCAGACTGCTGAGATTTCAGTATCACTACAGGCTATATCTGCATGCATTCTTCCTACGCACGTGTTTCTCAATTCCTCCTAAGAGCTGGTGCTATAGATAAGCTTACACACCCTCCTTTCTCCCATCTCCTCCTCCGTTTTCAATTCCTCTGCTGGTCCCGCTGTGCACTGGACCGACACATGGTGATTACAAATTTGCCTTGCAGGAAATCTGACTGAGACCAATTTTAGACCGGTCTTAACATGAGATCCTAAATGTTCACCTGAAACATAGAGCTGTTCAGACCTGGCTTTTTCCTGTGCCTTAAATGCATCTTCTCTGGTGTGATTTGTGAGATATAACTAGGTTGGGCGACAAGCAAGATGATGTCATGTCAAAAGCAGTCCTAGTACTACTACTCTGATATCAATGCTCAAATAAAAGTACGTATTAAAGCCATCAGGAGGTTTATATGAAGCAAAACCTCTGGCCAGGTAACTGTGATGAGTGAACTCATTAAAAAGTAATATGTTCTACTTTGTTTGCTAAGTAGAATATGGCTCATGTAGCCATATTGACGTGATGGCATTTTATAATATTGGAGGAACTTTGAGAAGACCATCTTGAGCTTTTCAGTAGCAATTCTGAGCCGAGGGGGCGTTTTCTTTGAATTTGCCTGGCGGTTACCGCATAGTGGGAGCACATTGGCACTGGTTCAGGCATTTCCCTCACAGGCATATCTCTCTCACTCTCAAACACACACACAAATCTTTGTAAATTTCAGATTTGCACACAAGGACATAATGCTACCATTGCAGGAACTGTTAGCACTGTATTGAACTTAACGTTCTACAATTTGAAACTCATTCTGAAGACAAGTCATAGTAAGTTGGACAAGAGGACATTTTGTTAAGATAGAAATAGCCAAAACATAATGTATTGTAGCTTATACAACAGTTAGTTTGATTGTGTAATCTGATTGGATAAGAGGCTTTTCATGACTGGTGATACAGAGCATACGGATGTTTAACTATACATAGTCACAATTTTTCTAACAGTTGTTACTTACACTGATTATCGTTCTCTAGCATGGGTGAAAGTAGGATGGTATGGTTATTTATTCTTAAACAACACGTCTCCTTACTAAATGATTCTGCCTCTGAAACGTCCATGTTTACGCCTAACATGAGCCACAAAGATAACTAGCATCTAACGTAAGGCTAAATCCCAAATCCCCTTCTAATCCCAATCAAGGCCAGTACTTGGCATGTGGGACAAGTGACTGGACATCCTAGTGCACTAGCGTTTCACTAAATGCTATTTGGGATTCAACCCCGAAACCAGAACGTTAAGGTAACTGATAGTGGAATACGTGGAAATACTTATGAGATTTAAAGGTCTGTCCACCACCTCCATGTTTTATTCCCCCCACCATTTGGCTACATACTGTAGTACCAGTAAGAATTTAAAACTACCCAGGTTAATGTCTGTGAATGACTGTCGGTCACCAACTCTGCCAGTCACATAAGGATGGAGCAATATATCGGGTAAAATGAACAAAAAGATCATACTCTGTTAGTAATAAATTGTGTTTGTGGAACTGTTATGCAATATTACACCTGAGGTCATGGTGTTGTACTGAATATCAGCACGGCCGTGATCCCTTCGTAACTCGGGCTGTGACTACAACCTGATCACAGCTGTCCTTAATCATACAGGTCACATGCATACATATTCACTCTTTTCACACATGGGCAAAAATGGCCAGTACAGAAGATAAGGAGTTAAATGAGGAACAGGATGCACAGCGATTATACTTTATCAAATCAAGTCATTCATGCATATGTGGGCCATTTGGTCCTTTCTCACAATCTTTTCTTTCAATTTAGCTTTCATATGATTCTGTTTACTTAAAGAGGTCAATGTGCACACAGAGCTGAATTGCCACATCCTTCTGGTTAATGTGCAACTAAGCAACCAGGGAGTGTGTTAGTGTCATTAAGGTATGTGGTTAGGAAATTCGACCAGCATCTTAGTCAAAGGTGAAGAAGGATTAGAATCGGCTCATTGTCTTACTCTATGTGTCATGACTTTGCAGGTGGGACAAGTACGTACATGAGAAAATCCACGCTTCAAAACACAAAAATATTATGTACAAAACTTATTTAAGCCATGAATAATGAATACATAAACTTATGTTTACTAGGCCAACTGAGGATTCTGACTGTGTTTGTTTTCCTGGTGATAGAAAATACGACTCCTACCATGGAGTTTGAGCTGTCTTTGCGGCACAGTCATGGGAAAAATATAAAGAAAACCACTAGCAATAAAATACCATGGAAAGAGGAAGAATAAGGAATAAAAAGGGCCCTAAAGCTAATGGGAGAGAGCATAGGCATTTCAGGCTGACAGAAGAGCATGCTTGAGCTTTGAGGGCCATGTGCCGACACTCCCCATCTGAAATGTGCTTTGATGTGACACCAATCCCAGCTGCTTTTTCTGCTTTAGCACCATCAGCCACCAACATGCCATTCACCCCTCAGGGACCCCAATATTATTAGCTTGTTTCTCTTCAAATTGGGACCTTTCTACCCAATTTATATATACATAATAAAACACACACACACACACAAACCAGTATCATCTTTCAAGTGCTTTTTGGCCTAATTGTAGTACTGTATGTACCATTTCCTGTTTTCATTAAGACGAAGTGAGGGAACAAGGCTGATCCTCCACTTAATCTTATATTTGGGTGTATGTGTGTGGGCGTGGTTCGCAATCCGTTCTCTTGGTGTGAACACTAATCTGCACAGGTAGCAGGGGTGACAGTTGGAAAAGGAGGGGACATCAGAGGTCATTAACCTTCTCTGACCCAAACTCTTGGTGTTGTGTGCCTTGTAATTTCTCCTTACTGTTTCTGATTACCATTAAACGTGATCAATTTCTTCAAGTACGACAATAATTTCCAAAATAGTAATACCCATCGATTCTCAGATGACGATCTTACAAGAATATACACACAATATATCTGGGAGAAAATGTGCCTCGTATGAAGACTAAAAAAACCCTAGGCCATGTAATCATAACTAACAAGTCTGGCTAAACTTTACTTTTTAACTTTTTAGTCTGGCTAAAGCAAAATGAAAAATAACCAGGATGGAACTGACCAGCTGTTTACAAAAAACTACAGTCTGTTTACAGGAAGAACCTAAGAAACATTCTGGGCATCTCATTGAGCAGTTATGTTTGCAGTTACGTTATGTGAAGGACTGATCCAGACTTTTGGCACAATGATTGTCTTATCACTAATGTGTGAGCTCGAGTATGACACCAAACCCCTGAGGAGCTTAGCATTGATCTCTCTAGCATTGATCTGAGCCGCTATCTCAACCCTGGCCTTGACTACAGATCAGTGACACTAAACTCACTTCTTATCTCACTGCATGTCCCTTGCAACGACACATACGTGCATCATTCTTTGTTTTTTCTGTTTTTATAATCAATTTGGTGTTCGGAGGATGTTCAGATCCATGCATGGTCTTACGCAACACATAATTTCATAATTTAGAGCATTAACATTCAGTCGCCCCCACACTGTTCATTACTATAATTTACAGTTGGTCATTTGCCAGACTTCATTATCCAGAGCAACATTTTTATCTCATCATAGATCTGAGCAGGTGAGGGTTAAGGGCCTTGCTCACGAGACAACTTGGTGGTTGTGGTTTGAAGCTGGGACCTTCCGAACCGTAGTCCAATGCCTTAACCACTGAGCTCCCCCTGACCCTATTGACCTGACCTGTTTATTACACTTATACTTTACTAGGGCTGTAATGGGGTAATTATTTCTGTTGTGTATAAAAAAAAAATGTTGTAGACATTTCGATAACACACTGGGGCAACAGCTGTGATATTTCACTTCATCCACTCCAACTGCTAATACGCCCCTGGCATATGGCTCGGTGCTCCTGCCAGTCTCAGGAGGCATGGCACTGCCCACTGCAGAAGACCGGAAGATACCCACTGAAAATTACCTACTCACCTCCCTCAACCCTACAATGTTTGCAGTCTTTGCTACTACATCCTACTGCATTATTTATTACATTATTTCTAATTCCAGCCACTCGCTCTCTTAAATGCCTTTTGCTTCTCTTGCTATGCTAAACTCTTTCCCTTTCTTTGTTCCTTTCAGCCTCTTGCTGGCTGCAGTCCAAGATCAATTTTTTTTTCTCATGTGAACCTCTTAAAGTAGGAGAGCATTCTGACTACTGCATCTTGAACATTTATGGGTTCCATGTTTGGTTCTTGGTGTGCTATGCCTTACTACTACTACTACTACTACTACTACTACTACTACTAATAATAATAATAATAATAATAATAATAACGTAAGAGATCCAGCTCCAGATTTGAGTTGATTGAACAGAAATGAAAACATCTGTCTCTGATGACAAGTTAAAAAAATCTATGTTAAACTGGAGTTGAAGCCCTGCACTGATGTCTATACTGTATATGCATTGTTCCTACCTTTCCCAGCGTCTTTGGGGTGTCCCAGCCTCGTTTTTCCATAGAGGGGGGAATCTGGTAGACCTCTTGTTTCAGGTTCAAAGAAGGGGGCACTTGGTATACATCCTGTCCTCCACTTGAGGGTGGTACCTGGTAGATATCTTGGACTGGTGCTCCCATGGAGGGTGGCACCTGGTAGATCTCCTGGCCAGCTGGGTGATATTTACCAGCGCTTTGTTTCTGTGCGAGGGGTGGAGCCTTGGGCTGGAGTTGTGGAGTCTGTGGCCCAGTGGGCACTTGGTACAGGCTGGGAGGGCTAGTACAGGCGGGGTGCATGGCTGTGTACTGGGCGGCAGGTGAAGGCTTGGTGTAGGCACTAGGTGGAATGCTGATGAGGCTCTGAGATGAGCATAACGGGGAGCTGGAAGACTGCTGCTTGTCATACATGCCTACCAGGATCTTTAGGCGGTTACCTGGTACAATGCCCTGGCGCCCATGCAGAGAACAGAGCCACCAGCCATCTAGGCCTTGCGTGTCCCTCTCAAGCACTGTCATAATGTCACCTTTCCGGAAGGAGAGCTCGTCTGGAGACTCCGCCACATTGTCATACAGAGCCTTGGCCAACACGTTCTGCTTAAGAAAGAGAGAGAATAAAAAGGACAATCAACAACACTCTTCATTAGAGTATATTTTGATTTGCATAGAGTATAGAGTATATATTTTGATTTGCAATATAAAAGGTTACATGAAATGTACCACTTTGTTCTCTTATTACATTTAACGTCATGGGTGCCCAATGTAATGTCTTTGGGTGAAAACTTAATTTCGTTAAAACAAAAAAGCATCTAGAAATCCCCCTCCCATTTAAATCTTCATGTCTTCATTTCATGTCATGATTTACAGCACTTATAGTGGAATAGGCACAGAAAATGTAACACATGCTACAGAAAAGACGAATACAGTGGTACAAAACAAACAATACTCCAATACAGCCAGGAGTAGTGGCTGAAACAAGTGTGCCTGTGGTTCATTACAACTTAAATAGCAAAAACATATCAACTTCAATATTTTTGGATGGTGTTTTCTTTAAGCACAAAAAGACAGGTGTGTGTATGCATAAATACAAAGTGGCACACTGTGAGCATCTCTGAGTCTCTGGCTTCCAAAACAAGGACTCCATCTGTCCCATGTGTTAAGCGCCACCCATGAGCACTGCCAGCCGTTTACACTAAACAAATGTTTGTTTTCAGCCCCCACCCCTACCCACCACTAGCAGTAGGGAATGGTATAGCCTGGCACGTGTAACATGCCTCCCAGCAAGCTCCAATGGCACTCCAGCTCCAGCAAGGACCAATGGCACACTACCACTGTCCTCCAGCCAAATGAACATGTGATGGGCTAATTGTGAGGATGTCCTAATGTCAAGTTAATTAACTATAGTTTGACAATTTGTTGGGCCAAGTTCAATTTGGTGGCAAAATCTTTTGTCTTATTTTCATGGAGAGAGAAGAGACATATATTTGACATTAAGTCAATAAGCCAGTTCATTTAGCAGTCAGGCTATGTTGCGTTTAATTCATTTGCAGCTTGCAGAGCTCCAGATCATCTTGTTACCCCACTGGCATGGGTAAGGGCAAGAGAAATATCTCTTTTCCCCTTATCAAGCCTTTCTCACATTTTGACTTTAATTCATACCACACGCACTGGCACAATATCCCTATTAACCTGCTTCTCCCCGTACACACACTGGTCTCTGTGCACAATAGTGAGTAGTAATAAGTGAGTCATTATTCATGAATGTGATCTCAATTCCCAGACTGAATGCAAGCCTCCTTACTTTGTGTCTATGTGTCTATGTGTCTTCGTAGAGATGTGTGCTCAGAGTGGCAGGACTGTGATGAATGCTGGGTCTGTGTGCTGTGCTGGAGAAGCTGAGGAGAGGTGCATGTAGGCCATATCTCCCTGATGAATGCACTGCTTGTGTTGCCAGACTTACTACCGCATCTCCCTTAGGCCTGAGTGCTGTTTAATAAACCAGAGTGGCTTACTGCTGGCTAGCAGCTGGCTGAGACGTCACCGTCCAGGCCTGGCACATGCACGAACACACTAATGCCAAAATAATGAGAAGCTCTCAAGATTAGTTGAAAGAGCTCTTTGACTTGCCAGGCTTTCTCCATGGAGACTGTTTAAAGCTTTTGCAAAGGAATTTCAGGTGCATTCCTGTGCCAATTTGGGCTTATTTTTGGAACACTTCAGAAATAAGAACATACTGCTGAGACATTGGTGGGATCTAACTGAGACACTGAGGCACTGTGCAATGTGAAAATGACACCCTGAGATTATATGGTCTGTCTTTCTCCCTCACCGTATCTATTCTGTCTTCCTACATTCTCTATCTACTCTCCAACCATGATTTGTCATCTATTGATAAAACGGGACATTTTGTTAGAGGAACTTCCTGCCAGGAAGAGGAATCCTCCTGAGGGTTCATGACATCACAAGGACCTGAACTTTGTCTCCATTATTGAAGTTTGCCAAACTTCTATTCGGTCTACTACTCTCTCACACTCCTCCACAATTCCCTTACTGTGTCTCGCTCCTTTTCTCTGAACACAGGAAGTGTTTGAGAAATTATTCATATGCCTTTCTGATTGACTTTGTGCCACAAAGACCAAGTGTAATCTCGTTCAGAGCAGACAGCACATACATTAACTGAAATACGGATTAAATATTAAACGCCCTATTTCATTATGTACCTTAATCAAAATGTTGTGCAGCAGTGACTGTGTGGAACAGAACATGGACCCACTAACGAGATAAATCATGCACGTTCTATAGTGATTGGATTTCCACTGTTCTTTTTTTCAGAAATGTTATTTAATAAAATTTTACACATAATAAGACAATACACACAGCTTGACCAAAGGCTATAATAAAAAGAAAGAACAAATAAAAATGAAAACAGAAACAAAAAAGAAAATTCATCATCAAAGAGACTAAACGCTCATCCATTTGCATTTAAAAGCATCACAAGCAGGATAAAGGCCGGAGATTAACAAGAGTGCACAGTCTGAGCCATGAGAGAGTGTCACAGATAAGCAATACATAGAAGTAAAAGTTCCACATGATATAGGGAGGGGGGGATACAAAGTTTCGGAGGGAGGGAAGGAAACCGGCTGCATGATTTCATTCAGTGTTAAGTGAACAGGAAATAATGTAGCAGCTGGTGAAGCGTCCTCAGTGCAGACTGGTCAGTGAATGGAAAGCCATGGGCAAAAGAGCAGGGGAGTGTGTGTGCATAGGTGGTTGTGGTGGTGGTCGGAGAGGGTCTGAGGGGTTGCAGATTCTCATTTTTTTATAACGTTATTTATGAATATATGCTGCCAGACTCTATTGCCGGATTTGCTTAACGCATTTATTGTGTAAAAGAATGTGTGAATCAAAATGATCAGGGTCAATCTAATCACATTTGATATTCATTTCCCTAATATTCTCTTGATTCTGGAAAGCTGCTTTGTGACAATGACTATTGTTAAAAGCGTTATACAAATAAAATCTAATTTAATTTGGTTGCATTAATAAATATGTAAAGGATTGGTCCTTACTGTGTGTGTGTGTGTGTGTGTGTGTGTGTGTGTGTGTGTGTGTGTGTGTGTGTGTGTGTGTGTGTGTGTGTGTGTGTTTGTGTGTATGCCAACAGCATGGGGCGCACACTTGAACCAGCTTCACCAAATGTCCTCTCACACACATATATCCTTACACAGACTTCTCTGTAATCACAGATCAATCAAGACACTTCACTACATTTCTCTTTTTTTTTCTACAGAGTGTTGGCTATTAGCTTTTTTCTACCTTAAAACAGAGCCAGCCCATGCTAACTGCTAACTGCTTGGCTTAGCTTCTCTACCGAGATTGTTTCGTAATTTATGGGATTTGGAGTTTGGCTTCACGGAAGTGGTTAATATTTAAAAAGAGAGCATGTACTAGAAAATCGAAGAGGCGTTACACCTCAGACAGCGCGATCTACTTAAGGCAGAAAACAATAGCAATAGCCTGCTCTAGTTTCAGCAGATATCTTAGCTGCATTTGCTAAAGGCAAGACTAAACTTGAGAACACACTGGGTCACAAGAGAAACAAAAAAATGGGTGGGAGGTGAAAATTAACTGTTTTTATGTCTGAAGTACAGAGAATGTCAAAAACAGAAAAAGGCACACAGTCTTGTAGAAATGAATTCATCTGTTTTTTTCCCTTTGTGTACAATTTCCTGTGCAAGTCTAGGCACATCTCTGTCCTACCAGCATTCCACAACTACCCCATATTCTGCTCTGTCATACAGCTCTCTTACAACACACTCACACAAACACAGGCACACACCTGGTGTGTCACACGTTCTCTACAAAGACCACAGGCATAAGTCATTCCTCACCAGACAAAACCAAAAACAAGCATATGAAAACGTAAAAACACCATTCTAACAGTCTGTTCCAAACATGCGCATACACATACTGTAACGACAGAAGAATAACAGTCTCAATAGTGAGGAGTAAATTATCGTGGCCTTCCTGCTTTCCTTGAGGCAACAGAAAAACAAAGGCAGCTCTCCGGACCCTCCTTTCCTGCTAGGTATGTGTTATTGCGTGTGTGTATGTGTGTGTGTCACTGGTAAGAAAACATCTCACATTCTTGTAGCTGCAGGCTACAGTCAAGTCCTGGCTTGCTGCCCACGTTCATCTTACCTGACTAACACAGTGAGTGTATGCGGGTGAAAGACATAGCTGTAGGCCTTTAAAACACATTGCAGTTCAGATTATAGGGACAGGCCTGGATTTGGCAGTATTCACATGGAATAACCTTTTATCTTTTCTTTTAAACTTCATTGACTGAGTCCATGCTGGATATTAGTTATATGAGGATATCTTCACCCTGTTAAACATTTATATATAATGTAATGTGTTGTTGGGTTCTGTACCTTAGTCATTCCCATAAGAAGGTAGCAACTGTCTACTGCACTCATGTAAGGGATTAACTATTTTACAACAATGTTCAATCCATGTTAATGGGAAATCCAACACCAAATTAATGGAGCAAACTTCAACAATGCAAAGCAGTCACACGGTACAGATTTAGCTTAACTCTTAAGCAATCTATGAGATGATTAGCATAATGATTTTCATGACGGTATTAGCTGAAGCTCTGGACCGTTATGTGTCTGAGCGGCTTTAGTCCCCTTAGGTACTTAAATTGAGGCACTATCAATGAGTAGTTGCGGGTAATGCAGGAAACTTAACTTATAAGTAAGAATAAGCCAATAAGTTGATGAAAGATAAAAACTAAATAACTAAACACCTCAGCCAATGTTGGACTCTACTGAAAATCAAATGTTAATTCACAAGACTGGGTGTTAAGTGGCCTCTTAAATGTACATGACTGTGTGTTTGTGAATGTACCCTAAAATGACAATTAGTGTGTATTGAATGAATATGCAAGTCATTCATGGTTTAGTGTCGGTCTAGGACATAAAAAAAGAAGAAGAAAAAAACAGACATAAACAACAAGGATGAAGCGCATTGCTGTGTTAACATTCTCCCTAACCCTGACTCAGAGACATCATGGCATAAACATGCCCAGAATTTTACCGGTTTCCTGATGATGAATGCAAAAATGTCTGTGCTAAGATTCCAGCAGTTCCTTTCTGGCTCAGAACATCGCTGTGACCTTGGCTTAGCATTTCAATGGATAAGAACACACAGCGAAAAACACTTCTGAATCAAATAACAAAAGGCAATTGTCTAAGCTTTTGTTATTCATCCAGCTTTCATATTGCAACACTATTTCATTTCATATTACAAGTAGCTAGATTTGTCCTAAGCCGAATTGCTCTCGTCTTTTTGCGTTCAATTATAACTGGGTTTGATTGCTTCATTACAGCAGAGTAGCTTCAGGCTACCACGTGAACTGCAATATGAGGCCTGTGTTGTTTGTTTCTCTCTAAAAATCAAGTCATGTCCACATAATAGAACATTCCCATATGAAAGGGAAAGCCCTACAGCTAGTGCGTATCCACACAAAAGATTAGGCCCCAGGCACATATCTTTTACACTCCAAAATGTATTTGCTTTGCAACAGGACTGTTATATACGACCTTGGAGAAGGAAAAGGAGAAAGAAAAAAGGCAAACAGATTTGCAGTCACATAAATAGATGTAAACTGTAAAACAGAGAGTGAGATATAAAAAGAGAAAGAGAAAGATAGAGAGAGATCTAATTCTTTATGGGCTTAAACTTTAGCATTATTAACTTGCAAAATTATTACAACTTCAGCCTTAACTATGAAACCTTGTGCCTGCCAACTTCATACCAGGAAGTAAATACAAACGTTTTGTTTTTTTAAGCAGCACTGACTATAACACGTTTAGTCTGTAAATTTGTTCAGGTAGACAGCAGCCTCAATCCACATACAAGGTTAATAAGTACCAGTATGCATCTTTATCCAAGAAGTTTCACACCTGAAAATAAACTTCTACTGTCTCCTTAGTCACAACTCAAAGCAAAACTATCTAGTTAAATTATAACTAGAATACTGGGACGTGGCTAAAACCTCTTTCTATGAGTCAGCAAACACACTTCCCTATGCATGAGGATCTATGGATTTTAGACCAGCCCGGTACTGATCAATGTTTTTTTTTTTTTCAGCTCTGCGCTAAGAAAGACCTCCTAAAAGCACCATCTACTAATGATGTACAATGATCAGGCCTGAACAGTCAGACCCCCTGAGGAGTCTGTGGAGGTGGGGGATTCTACTCTCTTGAGCACCAGCGGTTGGGCGTGAGTCAAGTCTGAGTCACTGGGAGAAATCACTCCGCTGTGGGAGGTTAGAAGTGCTTCTCTCTCTCTCTCTCTCTCTCTCTCTCTCTCCATTTTTTGAGTCTTACACTCATGTCCCCCATAGTACAGCACTCTTTTTTTAGATGCTGATTCAGGATCAGTCTAATGAGCCAAGTTCCATCAGCTGAGGCGGTTTTAACTAGTTAATCGGATTGTGAGAGCTGTTCTCCTTTTTTCTCATGAAGTGACTAAGACTTAATAGCATAAACATGACTTGCTGTTACTAACGGAAAGAACAAAAGTCTAGTCACAATTGTAAACCGGAAACTATTTATTTGGATATAGCTCATTTTAGGACTTAACTGTCAAGAAAAGAGTTGGTTCTAGATGTCCCAACAACGCATTATGACACTCTTGAAACATGATCGACTTTGTTGTGAAAGTGCACAAGCAAAAACCTTTCTACCGGATGAGAAATATCCATATGCCATGCAGGGGGTCGGCCCAGGCACGTAGGGAGCAAAGTCCTCCTTCAATGGAACTAGATCTGCTTTCTAAATACCAAAGCCCTGTGTCATTCCTGCCCTTACAAGCTGAGTGCATGCCAGCACTTTCAAACAATAGCAAGGAAAAGATACCGCTTGCCAAGACTCAGGCCTGGGCTATGTAATGCATTTCTCCATTCCTCTCTTTTTCTTTTTCTCGCTATGTGCTTGACGTCCATAATAAGACCTGAATCTACCATCTTTCTCCTGAGTCAGCAGTGTGAGGAGACACCAGTGGCAGCGACATACCTCAGTGGCTCGGGTTCTTTCCTATATGTACACTCTGCTTAAAACACTGTCTTATAAGCACTTTAATAAAGTCCGCCTAAGGAAAAGACTGCTGCAAAAACAATAACACAGAGATTTCCGGGCTAGGAAGTGACCGGCCAGAGCAACATCTGCATGTTTCTTCACTTCTGTGAGGGTATACTTATTGATAACAAGTTTTTATCAGATTATATACAAGTGACCAGGATGTGTAGGGACATATAAAGTTTTTTCAAATCCTCAAACAGACGCAGAATACACACACAAAATATACAATCAGACCCCTACCGAGTTGTGACAAAGGGAGGTAAAATGAAAGAATCTGGAGTTCCTTTCTCTTGAGTCTTTTCACTCGCCTTAGTCTGCTAACTCCTTGTCCTCTTCCACAGCTGGATTATTTCGTAAAGCCAACTTAGACCAGCCACACAGCACAGCACATCACTTACACACATATAACAGACACACTCATTCACTCACCAGATAATTCATGTTTAGTCCCGCTGTGTGAGTCGCTGGGACTTTAGGCACCGTCTAACAGTCCTGAGATTTATCCCCCCCCCCAAAAAAAAAAAAAAAAAACACTCCTTTGGACTAACCACCTCCAGTCCAAACTTCCCTGTCGTTGTCTGTTGAATTAAAAGAAAAACGTCAGGGCAGACTGTAGCACATCGTCGTATTCCGTGATCTCAGAGGCCAAGAATGAGACGGTCCCATACAGTTCTCTCTTTCTCCCTCTTTCTGTCTGTCCTTTGCTCTCTTTTTCCCTCCTTCTCTCGCTCTGTCCCTCGCACTCAGGCTTGAGGAGGGAGGGCAGAATGTAACATGACACCATCCCAGTTCTGCCTCAATCCTGACATTTCCTTTCCAGGATCCTATTGGCTGATGAAACTCTTTTTATGTTAATTCGGCACGCCCTCCCAGCCTGTAAGGAATGTTTAAGGAACTTCCATGTAGACCCATGAGGGGAAATAGACATTCTTTTTTTTCTTCACACACACACACACACACACACACACACACACACACACACACACACACACACACACACACACACACACACACACACACCTCCCCCTACTACAACTTTGTCTGTGTCTTTTCCTTTAGCCTCACAAAATTCCTGTCTTTTCTCCACTGTCCAGACTCTCTCACCATTCCTTTCTTTCACTCCAAGTTTGTCATAAAGCTTCTACATTCTACTCTAGCTATACAAAACAACTAAAAATGATATTACAGTAAATATGTTGGACACATTAATAGAACTAAAATTACAACATAAAGGCATAGATATCTCGGGAATGGTAAAAGACCATACAATACACACTTGAACATGAAAAATATATGCCTCTATATATAGCATCAACGATGGTCTCATATCTTGGAAATTCTACTTTCTAAATTCGGATAAATTATAAGCATACTATACAAAAAAACTATAAAACCATGGACTAAAATACCTCACAGGGGGATTTTTGTTTGCTGTAGCCGGGGATAGGACAGTGTTCCAGGAATATTTTTATGCATAATATTCACATTTCAGCAGACAAGCAAACTTGGTCAATCTTAGTAATCAATTAGTAATTATTGCAAAAGTGCCTCAGTTTGTATTTTCACTCAGTTTATAGTTTTACTATTTTACTATTAGCACAGAATATATTTAGACATCCAAACAGCCTCAGTGTTGTTCAGTGGAATTCACGTTTAGGTGTTTTGGCGATCAGTGGTCAACTGCCAAGTTATCTCCTAAAGGTGGTAATCCGTGCATGACATCATTGTCCAACTGTCAGAAAAGGGAGGGTCCAGGTCAAGAGGTCAAGCTGGGTCCACCTCTGTCACAATCAATATTTCTTAGGAAAAGCTCAAGAACTGCCATGTGCTGCCTTCATACTCAGGTCCGCTGAAATATATACCTACAGGCACTCACCTGTTCAACTGCCCATATCTAACACAAATATCTAAACAGCATTAGATATTAACATTACATGGCAGCATGCAGACATGGTCAAGACCTGAGGTTCAAACCAAACATCATAACGGGGAATAAAGGTGATTTAGGTGACTTTAAATGTGACATATTTGTTAATGCCTGCCAGACAGACTGGTCTGAATATTTCTTTTTTTTTTTTTTTTGATTTTTTCCCCGATTTTCTCCCTAATTTAGTCGTGTCCAATTCCTCCCCGTCACTAGGGGGCTCCCACATTAAGGCTACTACCACTCAGCCGGGAGGGCCGTGTTTCCTCCGAACCACGTGACGCCAGCCGACCACATCTTTTCGAACTGCTCGCTCGCGCACCGTTGGGGGCGGCGTAACACACTCGGAGGACAGCGCTATCCGCTCCCTCCGTTGCGCGAGCTCACAGACGCCCCTGACTGGCTGTAGAGCCGTGATTAATGTGGGCGCACTAAGTGCCTCTCATCCGTCCCCTCTGAGAGAGCTCGGCCAATCAGCTCTCTCTAGACCTCCGACTGCGAGAGGTTACAGCACCACCCGGGATTCGAACTAGCGATCTCCGGATGATAGGGCAAGTGCTTTTACCACTACGCCACTCGGAGGCCCCTGAATATTTCTGAAACTGCTGAACTACTAAGACTTGCAAGCATAACCATCTCTACAGTTTACAAAGAATGGTCTGGAAGAGAGAAAATATCCAGCAAGAGGTCAGATTTGAACTGATAGAAAGGCAACAGTAACTCAAATAACATCTCGTTACATCCAAGGTATGCTGGAGAGCATCTCTGAATGCACAACAAGTAGAACCTTGGAGCAGATGGGCTACAGCAGCAGAAAACTAATTAAAATGATTCAGATGGCAATGATTTCTTTTTTATCCCTAAACATTGCCATTCATGTTGGACGACGTATCTCTTGGTTGTGGAAAAGATGTTCCTGTGTTTCAGAAGGGGCTTGCATTGGCTTGCATAAAAAAGTGAAAATATTGCTGAAATGATATTAATAGAGTAAGCCTTATTCAAACCTTCGGAGGTTGAAATGTGAGGGCAAAAATCATGCATGATCATGATCGGAGATCACTTAATCACGTTCCATCATAAAAAAATTAAAAAATTAAAAAATTATCACCGTGTGGCTCAGCCAAAAATTGACCTGACTCTGGACACCAATAAATGACATAATTAAAGCTAAAGTCAACCAATGTAAATATTAGACAGATATTAGGCAGTTCATGGATGGATGGATGAATGAATGGATGGATAGATGTATGGATAGATAAAAGGTTCAGAGCTGATGATTATGTTTTTCTCTCCAGGAACCGGCCTGTGAGACCAAATGTAAGAAAGTGAGACCACTGGTGATACACAATGCCAACAAGGAGCTGGAAGTGATATCTTCAAATTGCTGTGGTAGTATGGACTATAGTCGTAAATCAGGAAGAGAACTGAATCAAGAAATTAAAATGCCTTGAATTAAAGGACATGGCTGATCAAACATAAAAGCCTTCTTCCTCATTTAACATGCTAAGGGAATCCAGAGCCGTTATCTTCACATAGCGGGTGCCTCTTTAGCCGCTCCATGGCAACGGAGCCACACTTCATCTCTTACTGTGGACAGTTAGTAAGACAGACTACTTCATACGCACAATTTCTCTTGGGATGTTAATGATAGTCCCTTGCTCTCTGTGAATCTCACAGAGATCTAAGCTGTGACCAGAGCTGTCTGTCAGTTAAGTGTGTGTGTGAGTGGGTATATGTGTGTGTACTGTGTCAGTGCAGAGATTACACTGTCATGTCAGGCACCGTTCCAATTAGCACTCCCCTTTTCCAGTCTTCCTTCATCAGCTAATGAGACCCACTCCACTGAGACTTGCCCACCACACCTCTTAACTAGTCAGTCACTGACAAGCCCAGATTAACCTCCCTAAAATACTGTCATCAACCGTGAAACAGATGTAAACAAGCTTAATATGAACAACACCCATTCAGACATTTATGCCTGCTACACTAGACAAGGAGGTCACTTCTTTGTCTGTGGTTCTGAGAGTTCTTGTCTCGGTGCCTGCGTGCCTGCGTGCGTGCGTGCGTGTACGGGACAGTGGCCTCATTGTGTTTGCACGGCCCGGTGTCAGTGAGGTCGGGTTGCCAGAGCATTCCTCACACCTACACACTACTTCGCTCCACAGACACACACTCACCCTCAACACCCCGCCACCCCCTTAATCCCGGACCCGATCCAGCCGCTATCCAGCCTGGCACAGCTTCCACGACACTTGTGCCCAGAACACACGCCTGCAAACAGAAACCAGAACTGACCCAGCCTTCAGAACCGTTCACAGCTATAATGTGGGTCATGCTGGAGGAATATGGAAATCCCATCTGCCTCCAAATTCAGGTTAGACTGCTATTTTCTCTCGCTTAATCCCGGACCCGATCCACCTCCTTCTGGATGTTTCCGCACCGGGACGCTGAATTCCAGCACAGTCTGCAACACGCATCTCGGTGAGGTCAGTAGGGTTGGTGGAGGTTGATGTGTACAGACTGTGTGTTTGTTCAGAACAAAGAGTCAGTGTGCAACTGAAAATGACGTCTGGGTAAATAAACACTATCTAGCTCATAACCACTAATAGAGTGAAGGTGCTAATGTTTGACTTGGAAGGTGAGTACAAGTTACCATGCTTTGCAGTTCACAACGGTCATAAGTAAATGCAAGTGAATGTAGGCTATTGTTGATAAATGAGTTTATTATCTTATTTGCAAATTTGTGCTGACACGCTCACATATTATCTCCATGTATTACTCGCAGGAGCATCTGATTCGCGAATGCTGCGGTAATCTCTTTCTTTGATGCCTGGATCATAAATGCTGATCATGTAAAATTATTGTCAGAAGCACAGAGCACGACAGCAGCAAGCTCCTGAAGGAGAGAAACCTTCTCTTCTATGCGGATCTGACTCCAGTGACAGAGCGAAACAATGCACATCCTTGTTTTCTGACATCCGCCCCCTGGCCAACAGCAATATTCATGCAGCTTTGAAGAACGAAACAAAAAAGGGTCTCTTTCTTTGGTGAAACTGTCAGTCTCATTGCAAAGTCCATATCTAGAGCCGTTTCATCCGCTTATGACAAAGGAAGTGAATCCTCTGCAGCGCTCGCACAAGCACACAAATGAATGCACACTCACAAATCAAAGTAGCAGTTTGAATTCACATGCAAACGCACAAATGGATGGACACACACATGGACATGCACACACACATCCAGCCCACATTCCGGCAACAGTTGTGGGACAGCCATTTGTCCTGAAGAGTTTTGCATCAAAGACAGTGACAGGCTGACTTTTCCACACTGGCGCATCGCCCAAATCCCTTCAGGGGGCTCTTCCCTTCTGCAGATAGACCTGTCTGTCTGCTCAGAAACAGGAAAATAAAACAAAGCCTAAATCGGCTTTTAAAAATACAGATCGTATTTACACCACCTCTGACACAAATCACAATTTTAGAAAAATGTCTCATCTACAGGACGTAGTAATACTCTGGGATGATTAAATACGGCAAAAGTGGATTGTCTCTTTTTTCACTTTAATCGAAAATAAGTCTCTCTCTCTCTCTCTCTCCCTCACTCTCTCATACACACACACACACACCACACACACAAGGGAGCACTGTAATTTTCTCCTGCTTCTTTTCAATAAAAAGATTAGCTTTAATGTGGCAGGAAGTAAATGGTATTATCTGCAGCTAAGAAGAACTGGGAAGCTGATTGGGTTTGCATAGTAAACCCAGGATGCTCTGGGGATATTACCATCTGTGTGTGCGTGCATGCGTGCATGTGTGTGTGTGTGTGTGTGTGTGTGTGTGTGTGTGTGTGTGTGTGTGTGTGATACTTTTCATAATGAGTGATAGACTGTGAAATGTAGAACACCTCTAAGGCCTCCATCCAACCCCAGAAAGATGAAAATAAGAGATTCTGCTCTAGATTGTGCTGATGATTTTTTGCATTATTATGAAAAAGCAGAGCGAAAAACAAGCAAATAAGAAATGACCGATTTAGTGATTAAATCTACAAATTAATGAATGTAAATAATGTGAAAATAAAAGCATGCACTTTATGTTCTCATGATAATAATGGGATGTCAATAACAAATGTCACCAGATCACCCTATTCCCTATGCTGATCGATATCAGAGCATCAACTAGCGTTCCCCAAAACCGGACGCTCACAATGTGAGTGTACACTAATGCCTAGATAGACATGACTTTGTACTCCAGACATGATGATGATTTAGCATCAGGTTTCACATGATGTAGGCTTATGAGTCACTGCCGAGCAGTTGCTATAGAAACACACTGCGGTTTCATCAATGAATCACCGGCAAATTTTTGATGTTGTGTGTATCGTTAGACTACAAATGTAGACAAAGCAGCTGTACCTCAGCATTGTAAAAAAAAAGAAGCACTGGCATCAAACAATGCATGCTGAAACCAAGTAGCCATTACACACACGACTGTGTATCATGAGCCAGTAGCTGTGCTCATTACAGTCTGAACTCCTAAACCTGCTATCGAAGTTTATGAATAAATGTTTCATGAATAAATAAGGAAATAAATCATATATAAAAGAACTATTAAAGAAATATATACAAATTATATAGTATTCATTCACTCATATTAAATATGTGATTCAAAGAATATAAATTCAATAAATAAGTTTGACAATAATAATGATAAATAAAAGAAATAAATATATGAATAAATGTTTAGGAATTACAATAATAAAAGATACTGTGGAAATATTACACCAGCCATGGATTGGATTTGTTTGTGCAGCTCATCCCAGAGATTTCCGATCAGATTGAGATCTTGGGAATTTCTTCGGAAGTCTTGAACTCTGTTTTGCTCCTCAAACAATCCCTGAACAATTTTTGTTAAGCACGTCATTAGGGAATACTGTTGCCATGAAGGGGTGTCCTTGGTCAGATACAATGTTACGGTAGATGATACGCCTCAAAGTAACAATAAAATGCCTTTAAAAAATAAAAATGCCTTCTTCCCATAGCGCATCCTGGTGCCATCTCTTCCCCAGGAAAGAATCCAGCCCCTCACATGATGTAAAAAAAAAAA
>JAAGKR010006117.1:6374-43874 GCA_011419295.1 Clarias macrocephalus
ACACACACACACACACACACACACACACACACACACACACACACACACATTGCCCACCCATCTCAATTAGAACAAAATAATCACCAGGGGCTTGCACACAGGACAGTAAATGCAATTTAAAGAGGGTTATTAATGATCTTTGTAAGGGCTTTTTTTTTTTGTTATTCCTTTTTGTAGAAATTTTATGAGCCCTCAGAACCGCAGTCCTGCATTCATCATTTCAGGCTTAACTGGTATCATTATCTAAACTTGTTTGTTATTGCAACTTCTAAAACTGGGAGGCGTACTTATTGCGCCATTAGCTTTTAGTTTTGTTGTACCAAACCCCTATGAAGATGACAACCAGTAAATCAAGTTGTTTGTGTTTTATATTGCGCTCCCCCCTCCATTGCATCCGGCCTCGTGTGTGTGTGTGTGTGTGGAACAACTTTAAGGTAGTCTCCTGGACGTTTTTGATCGGAAGACGGAAAACACGTTTGATTTTTGGCCCCTCTCAGGTCTCACAGTCACGGTAACACCTTCATACCTGACCACTTTGCCATCTCAGTCTATTCTCCTAATCATATCTGTATTTATACCTGTTCAGAATACTTTGTTTTGTTCATTTCAACGTATTTGTGTTTGGTTGCATATGCATTGTATCTAATGTGTTGTCCCAACTGTGCTTCGGCTGTCAGTACTCCTTACTAGAGTTGTTTGTGGTGACGATGAGGAGGGCGTTGCTGCTCTAAAATTCACTGTGTTAATTCACCCTTAGTGGCTAAACTTCGTCCACATCCACCTCACTGTTTCCCGGTATACACTGCATTGCACATTTTAGTGCTTTCCTGCTCTAACACACACAATTTAACCTTGCAAAGGGCTTGATTTATGAGTTGATGTGTTGAGTCAGGTGTGTGTGTGTGTGTGTGTGTGTGTGTGTGTGAGATCAGCGAAACCTTAATCTGTCTAAAGACAGAATTGATGTCTAAAGCAGCATTGGGAAACCCTGCCTTAACGCAAGCATGGTGACTTTTTTATTTATGTTTGAACAAGTCGAAAGGAATGAAGGATATAAAAATGAAGCAGTCAGAAAGCGGAGGTGAAGGATAGAAAAAAAAAATCACCCTTAAGAGAAAGAAAAAACAGAATCGACCATGTGCCTCGGCTATTGTTTTTCCACTACGCCGTGCTAGCTTAAAAGGCTTAGCAGATCTTTGGATTTGGTCTGCGCCGCTCGGATTCACACACAACACTAATTTAGTCGAAGCCACAGGAACGCCCAACGAGCCGAGAAGCTCCTAACTAGACATGACATCAAAAAGCGCACTTTGAAGCTGAGCGAGGCCATTTTTCCTCTCGGAACTCGACTCGCAATCTGTAATTCAATATCGTAAATGAACGGCTCTCTTCATGTCAAGTCGTACGCCAGGTTCTTGAACGCAGCACGGGGTAATTACGGCTGCCTCGCAGTGTGTTTTCGTTCCTCTACGGCAGCGGGGAGGAGGAACGCTTGACCTTCAGTCTTTCGGCATGTTCAGAGCGCTTGAGTGCTTTTATTCGTGAAAGCAGCCCAAAGCTGAATCTCTTATCCACAGACTTCCAGGGGAAAAAAAAGAAAAAAAGAATTAACCATGTTTATTATAACCTTGATCTGAATGTTCTCTTCACTGCAAAATATGAATTTATTTAAAGATTAATCCTAGCACAGAAGTAGCTTAAAATTGCCGCCAGATATTAAACAACTATTTAACGATTATTAGATTCCCTCCTGCGATCAGACACAGTGGTTTTATACAGTGTACCATATAAAAAATATTCTTTCTTGGGGGATTTTATTACGCTGTCAAAACTCATCAGTGTTACGTAGCTGTAGATCTGTACCGCGTGAAATCAGCGTGCACCTACGTCGGGGAGAAAACACGCAACTCTTGCACAAACACTGAATCCTTCTTATTGTGTGTCTGTATGTGTGTGTGTGTGTGTGTGTGTGTGTGTGTGTGTGTGAGAGGGAAAAACCTGAGTTTATGATGTGAACCTGTCCTTCCTACTCAAAAGACTGTTTTTTTTTTTGGTTCCTTTTTTAATGTTTTGTAAATAATGGAGCAAGGTGTTAAAGATATAAATGAAAAAAAAAAAAAAGAAGACGGCCATGTTTTTAAATTATTTATTTATTCTTATTTGTATCATTTAAAATGTGGGGAAAAAAAACGTGTACGTGAAGGGTGCATTACTTTTAAAAATGTAACATTAAAAAATGTCTATTCACATCATCCGAACAAGTGTTTGAGCTTCTTTCGCATCTTCTACACAATGTGTTGTCTTTCTTCTTCTTCTTTTTTTTTTTTGCATGTTTTTTTTTTTTTTTTTTTTGAAAATAGTATAGCGAGTATTAGTTAACTATGGCACAGGAATTTATGAAAGAAAGGAAGAAAAAGCAGAGGCTAAGTGGTGAAAACGGACTGATGCTACATTACAAAAGCTGATTTCAAACAAAGTCTACTAAAAAACCTGAGAGATCTCAGAAAAGGAAAGCAACGGACAAATCATCGTTGAAAGCGCAGTATAAAGTATCGAAGGCAGTACAAGATAGACTTTTGACGACGGCAGCCCCGGGCCATCCCGAGGGTTTCACATTTTCTACTTTCATATACAATATGTTCAGTTTAAAATATTTCTGTTTCTACAAAAAAACATGTACATTCCTGCTGCTGCTGCTGCATTTTATGGTGAAACCCATAATACACTGATGAACCCTGTGTCACGCTGTGATCCCCCTTTTTTTTTTTTTTTTTTTTTTGCTGACCTAAAAAAAAAAAAAAAATCTGATGAGTGGATTACTTTTTTTTCACCAGCATTCCACAGCCATGAAGCATCTCTGACACCTCGATATAAAACACATCCCTTAAAAAATGTGGTCTTCATTGTTGGAGGAGGTGAGAAACACGGCAGGAGGTCAACCTGCAAAAACGGACCAGACAGAGACCAAAAAAACGCAAAAAGAACAGGATTTCAATGATCCCAGCTGCGCGATAAGAATATACATTATTTTAAAAAAGAAAAAAGAAAAAAAAAAAAAGAAATGTTCATGCAAATCTTTGGACACAAGGAAGATTTTACCGGAACAAGGATTATTATAACGGAAAAAAAAAAGAAGTCCTAAACCAAGTACAACTCCTAACGGTGCTTTGTGGCGGCCTGGGAAAACCCGTCACGTGATCAAACGGTAATGTTTCTTCCAGGCTGGAGTAATATCAATGTTTTTAATGTCTGGATAACAGAACAATTGAAATATGTGACCCGTTCCAGTCCGTTCTGTTACTGATTACAAACTAAATAAATGAGGCTCTACAGTACATGACTGTGCAACAATCTGAATCCTTGCAAGCAGACAGACAGACAGAGAGAGAGAGAGAGAAACATTGTCCATATGTCAGAGGGAAAAAAAAATGATTAAAAAAAAGTTCTACTCGACAGTTCACAAAAAATAAAAAAGATTAGCAAGTTATAAAAGCAGCATGAAGTGAAAGTTACAAAAAAAAAAAAAAACCCTGCATTATTTCATCTGAGCAGAGAAACCAGTTTTCGGTTATCTCCTCTATTACAGCCAAACCAAAAATATTGGCATATATAAGGATTTTCGACAATTTTAGGCAAAGAAATTGTTTGTTACACCCCCCCCCCAATACAACATCCTAAAAATAGATAGAAAAAGACATACATTAAAACATTTCCACTTCATTTCTGTCAAAAAATGTTTATGCCCTTTGTATCGTTGAACCAGACTTCATCATCCGCAGCTGGATCTGGTGGGTTTTCCCAAAACCGCCACTCACACATTTATACGTAGGGATGCAATTATATTAAAGATATTTCATGAATGGAGACGATACACATTGGAGAAAAAAATAATAATAAAGTCTTAGATACACCAGGCTGCTTTCACAAAAACATCCTGACATCTGTGAGTATTGATCGGCCCAGGTTTTAATGCGTCGGTTTGGTATCAAGAGTGAAAGTTCTGCTCGTCTGCACACCGGCTTTTCTTTTCCTGAAAAGTTATGCTTTTTAATATAAAAACATCCTGTAAAACATCTGCACTATATACTATTGTGTACGTATATATGGAGATTGAATCTACAGCTTTTATACCATCTTTCCTGAACACCTGATACCAAAATGTCATTGCGGACTCAGCCTCGTGCATCAAAAAAAAAAAAACTACTTTAGGAAGCTTAAAAATTACATAAGGAACATTATACTCATATTTATATCCACCCTCCTAGGTGGAAACGTGACTTACAGTTATTAATAAAATACAACTCGTTCGGATGCATATTAAGCAAATCATTTACAACTGATCCAGTTCAATGTTCTCCTACTTCAAAATACATAGATTTGATTTCTGCCTTATACGACATATACTGGGATTTGGTAAGCTGTGTAAGAGGTTGGAGCCGGGGGCTGATTTATGATCGGCTACCCCACGCTAGACACTGAAAAGTATAAATACAAGCATGCAGCACTGCAATCGTATCACTAAAAGAAAAAAAAAGAAAAAAAGAAAAACAAACAAACAAACAAACAAAAAAACGGAGATTTGATTTGACGTGCTGTTTGGTTTCTCGCCAGGAGTGGACTGTCTCTATCGCAGCCAGGAGGTAGGGAGAAGAAATGTGTTTGTCACATTATGATGCGAAATACAGACATCTTAAGGGGGGGGGGGGTTGTTTCAAAAGACAGCTTTCTTGCAGGATTGAATCGAAACAAAGAAACAAAACAAAAACAGAACTATAAGACAGAATGAAACATAAACATGAACCAAAAAATAAAATAAAATAAAGGACAGGAAGATGCACATGTATATGACGGATGGGTTTTCTGCTATGCTGCTTGCGCCCGGTACCTTCGTAGCCGAACCACACACCGAGAGAGAACGACGTAAAAACAATATCAGTTCGGGGGTGTCTCTGCGCGGTGGACGAGGACTGCCAGTAGACCTGTTTGTGAGAAAATAAGCAATATGTGTAGATCTACGGCGTCCGATTCTGCATCACTTTTCACTCATCTCTCGCTCTCTCTCACATGCGTTCGCGTTCGCTCTCTCAGTGGCAGGTAGTGTGTGTCTGTTTTTATTGCTGCCCGGATCTCTTGCTGTGTCCGTCCCAGAGTTTACTCCTGACGCCGAGTCTGTTGTCCGTCATCCCTTGTGTTCTTGTCTGCTGCCTTGTTCGGATGAAGACCAGCACTCGTCCGTGACTCTGTGTCGTTTAGCTCTGTCCGGCGCTGTGCTTCATCCACTCTTTTAAACCTAATTCAGTACTGCTGAGCTCAACCCAATACTGAGTCTAATCGAGTACTGCAAACCTGGCCAGTACTGTACCTATAAGCCTGCTTTTAATCCTGTACGGTGTGTGTATGCGCGTGTATGTGTGCTTATGCGTGGGTTTAATCCTCTCACTGCTTGCCCTGCTTGAGTCTCTCGATGTGGTAGCAGAGTTTGAGGGCGGGGCCGAGCTTCAGGCCCATGTACTTCATCACCATGTCGCTCCTCAGAAGCATCAGGGCTTTACCGTCAATCTCCTACACGGAACAGGAGGGGGAGGGGGAGAGAGTGAGGGAGTATTAGTGACTCGAGAGAATAGTACTGCAGAACATTATTTCAACCCATTTGACCTGAAAACATGAAAATTTACAAGCATTATGTACCATTATACCACTTATACCATAAACCTACATCATTATCCATCGTTATACCCCGTTACACACCCCTATACACATCATACTCTACTATACACCACTATGCACCATTATTTCACCAGGATACACAATTTCTCACCACTACACACCATTATGTACCACTATACACCACTATGTACCACTGCAGACATCCTCTACTCTACCATTACACACCACTATACACACCATGCCCTACTATACACCATTATGCACCACTATTCACCATTACTCACCACTATACCCCATTATGTACTACTATATAACATTATATACCACTACCATCCCTTACTATACATTATAGACCACTGTGCACCACTATACACCATTATAGACCACTGTGCACCACTATACGTCATTATAGACCACTGTGCACCACTATACACCATTATAGACCATTGTGCACCACTATACACCATTATAGACCACTGTGCACCACTATACGTCATTATAGACCATTGTGCACCACTATATGCCATTATGCACCACTATACACCATTATAGACCACTGTGCACCACTATATGCCATTATGCACCACTATACACCATTATAGACCACTGTGCACCACTATACGCCATTATAGACCACTGTGCACCACTATACACCATTATAGACCCATGTGCACCACTATAGACCATTATAGACCATTGTGCACCACTATACGCCATTATAGACCATTGTGCACCACTATAGACCATTGTGCACCACTATATGCCATTATGCACCACTATACACCATTATAGACCACTGTGCACCACTATACGCCATTATAGACCACTGTGCACCACTATACACCATTATAGACCATGTGCACCACTATAGACCATTATAGACCATTGTGCACCACTATACGCCATTATAGACCATTGTGCACCACTATAGACCATTGTGCACCACTATAGACCATTATGCACCACTATACACCATTATAGACCACTGTGCACCACTATACACCATTATAGACCATTGTGCACCACTATACGCCATTATATACCACTGTGCACCACTATACACCATTATAGACCCATGTGCACCACTATAGACCATTATAGACCATTGTGCACCACTATACGCCATTATAGACCATTGTGCACCACTATAGACCATTGTGCACCACTATACACCATTATAGACCATTGTGCACCACTATACACCATTATAGACCATTGTGCACCACTATACACCATTATAGACCATTGTGCACCACTATACGCCATTATAGACCACTGTGCACCACTATAGACCATTGTGCACCACTATAGACCATTATAGAAAATTGTAACCACTATATGCTATTATAGACCACTGTGCACCACTATAGACCATTGTGCACCACTATAGACCATTATAGAAAATTGTAACCACTATATGCTATTATGCACCACTATACACCATAATAGACCATTGTGCACCACTATACTCCATTATGCACCACTATGCACCACTATAGACCATTGTGCACCACTATAGACCATTATAGAAAATTGTAACCACTATATGCTATTATGCACCACTATACACCATTATAGACCATTGTGCACCACTATACACCATTATAGACCATTGTGCACCACTATACACCATTATAGACCATTGTGCACCACTATACACCATTATAGACCATTGTGCACCACTATACACCATTATAGACCATTGTGCACCACTATACACCATTATAGACCATTGTGCACCACTATACACCATTATAGACCATTGTGCACCACTATACACCATTATAGACCATTGTGCACCACTATACACCATTATAGACCATTGTGCACCACTATACACCATTATAGACCATTGTGCACCACTATACACCATTATAAACCATTATAGAAAATTGTAACCACTATACACCATTATACACCACTATACACCAATACTGTAGCATTATGCACCACTATACACCATTATATAGCATTATGCACCATTATACACCACTATACACCAATACTGTAGCATTATGCACCACTATACACCATTATGCACCATTATACACCACTATGGGTATGGCGACATTTAGGATGTTTAGTATGAGATGGATTCATAATTTTCAAGGTATTTAAAACACGTATCCAGGTTAACGGGATATAAATCGTAGTAGTATTTAACCAGTTTTGACGATTCATAGTGAATTGTGAGGGGTATAAGGTACTTTGCAGGTAAAGGACAGTTTTTTTTAATGCGTAGAACGTTCATGGACACTTCGGCCACAGCTCACAGTGGAGTCGTAGTGATTATTGTAAGTACACTTACAATAATCGTACCATCCCGTAGCTAACGTGTAGCCAAGAGGTAATAACGGCGTGTGACACCACAGAGTCGAGCGACCAGTCCATGTGCTCCAATACTAGTCCTTAACTAGACATGCTAAAGAAGCAAGACAGCAGAGTGAGACGTAGCCCGATGCAGCCTCGGGGTTCTGGTGTGTGGAAGAAAGCGGGAGGATTAAATATGTGTGTGTTTGTAAGATGCAGTCGTGATGTTGTCCAGAGACCGGCTCTGTTTCAGGGGGACGCTGCCAGGTGAAGTCTAAACAATGATGACGCATGTCCTCGCTCGGCAGGCATGTCTTTCTTCTATCTGTCGCTCTCTGTTTGTCTTTGTGTCTCTCTGATGACATTAGCTAAAAGCAGCAGGACACTCGTCACTGTTTAAACACCAGCTCGGTTCTCCCAAAAATGTGTTTAGTGGTAGAGATCAAAGAAGTTTAACTTTTTAGAAATTTTGAAAACAAGATTTTTTATTTTGACATATTTTATAGAAAATAAAAGTCCTACAAGTAATAAACCCGAGTTTATGGATGCAAGGGGGAGTCAAACAAAACCAAAAAAAAATAATAATAAACATCTAAAACATATTATTCAAGCAGTGCTTGAGAGATTTTAATTCCCTGGTGTTTTATGCAATTTGAATGCAAATGCGTTAGTATTTAAATGGATTAAAATTTTTGGGTACAAAAGAAAGAGACGAATGATGACAGAGAGAGAGAGAAGACGTACATGCTTTCGGAACAGCTCAGCATGCGGCGCCAACGCCGTCGGGTCCGCGTCTCGCACGAACTGCATCACTTCCTCTATGGACCAGGAAGTAGGACTTCTACCGCTTGGAATTCTGGGAGTCTCGCACTCTGCTGCTGCTGCTGCATCTGGACCTGTAGTGGAGCTGGCAGCTAAGGACAGACAGAGAGACAGAGAGAAGATCAGAATACATCTCCGGGAGGAATTAGTTTAATGTCTAATCAATTAGGCGCTTATCCGGAACATACAACTAGACCGTGTCAACACACACACCCACACACACACAGACACACACAGACACACACAGACACACACAGACACACACAGACGGACAGATCGGACGCTCTGGGTTGAAACTCGGCTCCTCCAGGGGACGTGAGCCGCGAGGCTGAGAGGACGTTTCATCTGCAGCAAAGCGAATGAGATTATTCTAATGTACTCACTCCTGCCTTGCACGAACCTTTCAAATGTCTGTGTGTGTGTGTGTGTGTGTGGATCTGGCTGCTTGTGGATCTGACGCTGCTGCAAATTTATGCTGAGATTTAAAAAGTAACCCACATGCAGGGAAGCATTTGTGGTGTGACTACCTGCAGAATCGCATAACATATTCACACACACACACACACACACACACACACACACACACACACACACACACACACTTGGGTCTACGGGTGACTTTCTTATTTTAACTGTTTAACTTTATAGCCTGGACATGTTTGTGTATTTGCAAAAAAAAAAAAAAAAAAAAAAAAAAGTGGGTGTGGTCTCTGCGCTCGTCAGTCTTATTGAAGGAGGAGGCGTGGCTTAAAAGTCATCCGCAGTGTTAATTGTGCCGATTCTGGTCTGATGCCCGGACACACACCTTCTACTCTTCTGTGCGCGCGCGTGGGAGGGTTGGAGGCGTGGCGGCGCAGGGGAGGGCCGTTGCCGTGGTAATACGGACTGCCCGGTTGCGACTGGTATTCGGAGGTGCTTCGTAGCGTCTGCGGGCGGGGTGTCATGGAGTTGGAGGCGGAGTCCATGAAGCGCTGCTCCTTCAATAAACCATTTTCTTCTGGAGGCAGGGTCTCAGCTACACACACACACAAATAAAATTTTGTACTTCTATAATAAAAAATGAATCACACACACACACACACACTCGATGCAGTACCTTCGGAAGGGTGTGTATCCGTGTGGAGGATCTTGGGGGAGAGGGGCGCGGAGTAAGGCGGAGAGTCCCGGGAGATCCGCTTCACTCCTCGGTTCAGCGCCGGAGCCTCCGACATCTCCTCTTTCACTGCACGCAAGGGAGTAAAGGCAGCCCAGGTTAGAGTAATACATAATAGATCTATCATGTGTGTGTGTGTGTGTGTGTGTGTGTGAGTGTGTGAGTGTGTGTGTGAGCGTACACACCTGACTTGCTCCTGTCGTAGCTGCTGTAAGGGCTGAACGGCTGGCTGCTGAACAGGTTGTCGCACTGCAGGTGTCGGCACACTTTCTCCAGGAAACGCAGGACGAAGGCGGCGCTGGATGCCGACGGCAGCTTCACCATCCGCGTCCCTCCGTCCGTCCGCACTGGAACACGAGCCGAGACACAGACGCTCGAATTAAATCGATCAATCAATCAATCATTTATTTATATAGCACTTGTGAACAACTTCAAGTTGACCAAAATGCTTTACGGAAAACAAATAAAGAAGACGAACACAATTGAATCAACACAATAATAAAAATAAACACATAAAATGAGGACAAACAGAAAGCCTCGAACAGAACAGAAAATAAAAACAGAATGTTATTATAAATAAAAGAAACCCTTCATCTGACTACTATAAACTAAAAGCTACTGGAAATAAGCACGTTTTTAATTTGGATTTAAAACAGATCGAATTTCAAGTGCTAACGAATTCCACTGGTCGGGAGCCGCTGCAGACACGCCAAGCCGGATCGCCAAGCCGTTTGCATCTGGATCCTGGCACTCCCGGAAGGAGCTGACCAGATGATCGCAGCGCTCCGCCGAGGTTACGAGGTATTAAGAGCTCTGGCCAGATCATGTATGCATCACACTCTTCAATACGAGTACGGAGCTGGAGTTAGATTTAGCCTCTGATTCGAGCCGCTTCGTAGATCCGGTTACCGTACGCTGGAAATTGCATCTTGTCTCCATGATTAAAGCTTTCGCGATCAGTGCAGCTCGAGATCCTGAAAAGTAACCACGCTCTGAAGATCACCTCACACGGTTCTCCTCCTTCCTTTTGATGAAGAACCGTAAGCAGACACACCTCCTGCTCAAACATAGCCTAATCTAAACGTAAAAAAAAAAAAAAAATCTTTAAATGAAAATCCTTTCTTTGATGCATGACGGACCGGGCTAGCGTTCCTTCCCGTAGTATCGGGTTCGGTACAGAAGCTGAGGTTTAATAATATAATAGGAAAAAAAAAAGCGGTTGAATCAGTTACCTCGCACCACTTCTCCATCGTCTGGCTGATTCTGCAGGCATCCCAGAAGCACTTTGGGCTGATAGGCGCAGTCCAGACACGCCTGCACCGTCTGCTGGAGCACCAGGTTCACCGCCTCGGGTCCGAAGTGATCCGGCAGCCGCTGCACCTGCTTGCGGTCCAGGTGAGGGCCGCAGTTCCCGTGCTTATTCACGTACACGCAGACTGAGAAAGACACGGCGGGAAGACAGAAGTGAAGAGCTGGGAATGATTTAAAAAAAAAAATTAAAAAAAAAACCATGTGCGACATGCCGTGTTGCCGGGTCCTAAATAAATTCCTTTGTGTGGAGTAAGAGGATTAACACACTGCTGCGCTTTTATTAGAAAATAATCAACTTTAGTATGGTGATGCATCACACCGTTCTGTCTGAGCTGAGGTTATTGATTTAAAGCGCTTTTATTCCTCGCTCTGGTTACAGTTATGAATTCCACTGCTTCCTTTTCTTTCCCGAAAGCAAACTGTATGTCACTGTCTGTGTAATTCTGTGCCGTATTAGTATTTTAATAAAAGAGAGAGAGAGAGAGAGAGAGAGAGGGTTGGTTTAACTGAGCCGGCTGCGTGTTTATGTTTACCCGTGGACATCACGGAGGATGGAGAGCTCAGAGGAGACAAGCCGTCCCTGGACACCTGAGACGACATCAGTCTGGAGTCTGAACCTGCTGGTGCTGACATGGAGCTCTGCAGGAGTTTGGGTTTCCTCTGAACACACACACACACACAATATATGCTTATATGTGGCCGAGTACATCCTCTTTACAGAACAACTATGTGCATCACACCACAACATAAATAGGGTACGCGCCACTTCCGACACTTACTGTACATTACACATATACCGAGGTGAATCGACATGCTAAGTGTGTGTGTGTGTGTGTGTGTGTGTGTGTGTGTTGGTTTCTTGGTATATTTTGGCCCATACCGTATTATATATATAGTTGTTATTTCATAAGGAAACATAAGACGTCTAGTTCAGGACTGGACTTTCCTACAGACTACCTGAGACCCCAATAACGAACTGGACTCAATATTAGCTTAAACACTTGCAGCCTCCCAACACACAGTATGACTGCGGATCAATCCCTGCTCTCCGTTATCACCCGGGTGAGGATGGGTTCCCTGTTGAGTCCGGTTCCTCTCAAGGTTCCTTCCTATTGCCATCTCAGGGAGTTTTTTCCCCTCGCCACAGTCGCCGTTGCCCTCGGCTTGTTCATCAGTGACAATCTCGTCATTTTGATTCATACACATTCACATTTCATACATCATCATTTTCTTTTGATTGTGTGAAGCTGCTTCGTGACGATTTCAACTGTTAAAAGCGCTATACGAATAATATTGAATTGAACTCATGGATGAGGTTACCAACGTTACCTGCACGTCTTTTCATGAAGCGGAAAGCACAGCGTCTTCCATCGCTAGCAAACGCCACCAAATCCGGAAGCACCGCTAACCCACTTTAGGTTGTTGTGTATTTTCATTTATGATTATGTTCAAGGTTTTCATTTCAATCCCCATGAAGATTACATGACGAATCCCCCTCCCCCGATTTTCTCCCTAATTTAATCGTGTCTAATTCCTCCCCGTCACTTATTCAGAAGAGAAAGGTGAAAATGGATGAAGAAGGTCATAAGGAAGTTTGATTTCGTATCATGATGTCATTACCTCAGACGGCGTACAAATACGTGATGGCGTTTGCTAGCGACAGAATACGCTGTGCTTTCTAATTAACAGCCGACTCACTGTTTCGCTGTTGAATCCCTAATAACGTGAAAATGATACGTACAGTGTACAATCCTTTGTTCCACACACCAAGTAGTGCCCTTAATCAGGAGATAGAGAGGGATTTGGGATTCAGCCCTGTGTAGTCGGCGTTGTAGCTCGTGTTCAGGGCGGTTCGGAGGCGTTTCCAAACGACTAAGAAGTGATTACTCAGCGGACAGAGTGTTGTTTTAGATGACATAAAAGTCTGTTATCGGTTGTGATTTACTGCTAAAAGTGCTTCCATGTTTGTTTATTTATTTATTTTTTAACGTAGGTTTTTTTGGCACTAGCATTTGCGCTCTTTGGCTGTCCAGAAGTGAGCGGGACTATGATGGACAGGTGTCGTGACATCACATGCAAAAGTTCTACAGAAAATATGACAAGTTGTGCTTTTTTTCCCCCCGACTATCTGCTAGAACATAATCGATAACATGTATAACCGGCTTGTTTACTGGATCTCCTGCGATGCTGAACGTAAATGAAAAAAACAAACAAACAAACAAATAAATAAATAAATAAAAGAAAAGCAGCATTTAAAAAAAATAAATACATATACGAAATCTTTGACAAACAACTTTGGTGTAAAGAAGAATGAAACCACTGCAAGATATAATTACACTGGTAGTAATTATTATTCTCCTGTGAAGTTTCTTATACATACGCACCTTGCTGCCCGGCTTGGGTCCTCTCTTCTTGTGAGGGCGTGGGACGAGCTGTGGGACGGATTCTGGAGACGGGACGCTCATCGGAGCTCCTGGACTCGGAGCGCCCGACGACGCCGCCAGCGCCTTGAGCAGTGCGATGGTCTCGCTTTTGGGCCGCCGGCCCCTCACGCCCTTCCGCACGGGCAGCGGGGGCAGCGGCGTGGGCAAGCGGTACGAAGACTGCATGGAGCGCCGCGTCTGCTTGGTCGGCGAGGACGAAAAGGAGGACGAGGTGGAAGACGAAGGTGCGGACAGCGGCTTCGGCAGGGTGACTGCAAAGGATGGAAATCGTTAGGTTAGGACGCGCGCCGGGTTCTGTTCTCTCTCGTAAAATGACGGTTCTAAAAGCCGCCGTAAGCTTCGACTCGGATCGGCCTCGCGGCGTGTCACGCACAGGCTGGATTTCAGTCATTTAGTTACGGCAATTATTCCCCAGGAACCCAGCTTGTCCAAGTACACCACAACAAGCGGAGATTTGTCTCTCATTAGCGGTTATGTAGAATGCGAGCTGAGCATGCACATTCTGTGGGGAAGAGTTCGCGGTGGCCTCGACATCCTTTAATAATTATCGTGTCGGACGTGATCAGTCGAAGCTGTTGCTTATTTCGTCTCGTTCGTTTCATCCGCTTTAAACGGGAAGACGCGAGCGCCGCGGCCGGGCTGGGCGACGTGACGAACCTCTTGTTTTAATGCTTCAAATTGATTAGGAGAATAATTGTGAGAAATAACATCTGAATCAAACACCCGGCTTGTTTGACTGCGTCCCAAGGAAATCGTTTAAGCAAATAACGATGACAAACAGGAATCTAATGAAGACAAATATTGAACGGAGGAAGGAAACGGGGGTGAGGATGGACGCGCCGGAGCAAAGACGCTTTTCCTTCAAATAAAGCGTGAATGCATCCCCATAAAGGTCACAATATGCTAAACGCTGCACGGACAAAAGAACAAAGTGAATCTGGCTAGTTTTGCGTGTGGGCATGTGCTTAAGTGTGTGTGTGTGTGTGTGTGTGTGTGTGTGTGTGCGCACCCTAAATAACCCTCGTATGACTAAATTGGAGGGCAGTGTGAGTGAGTGAGTGAGTGAGTGAGCGAGATTAAAAAGAGGGGAAAAGCCAGGAACGATCCGCCAAAGTCCCCTCGGTGCTGCTGGGGCGACATATGGGAATGATCACCCGCTCGCTGCTTCATTTCCCCATGACCTTCTTCCCTCGGGGCGGGGGGGAGAGAAAAAAAAAAAAAACGGTTGAGTGTGCCGTGCGGTGAATCTGTGGCCTGGCCACGACAGCTGCGTCTGTGTGTGTGTGTGAGTGTGTTGTGTGTGTGTGTGTGTGTGTGTAAGTGAGTGCGTGTAATGAAACAAACAAAATAATTTGAAAATGATGAAGGCAAGACCAGAAAAAGGGATAAAAGATGGGGTGAAGAAAAAGGAAAAAGAAAAGAAAACACACACACACACACACACACACACACACACACACAAGGCACACTGAGAGAGGGAGAAATAAATTAACATGCTGGAGGGAGAAAAGTAATAATTCGGCTCAAGCCGCAATAATAAATGAATACCTTTAAAAAAAAAATCTCAAATCAAGATGGTGGAGTCGAATGAAAAGCTTCAAAAGGCACGACGTCAAAGAGAAGTGGACTAGGAATCAGTTCAGACGCTCTCTAGGGGCCGGGACACTCGCACTGGAGACGAGGAGGGAAAACGCGACACTTCTAAACAATGCAATAAACAAACTCACTGTCATACTGTACAAGTCCGTCAGGGAAAGGAAAAAAAAAAAAAAAACGAACTCTGTGTGCTTTAATGTAGCAGGGCTCTTAGTAAGTAAATAATTAATAAATAAATAAATAAATAGATAGATGAATCAATCATGGACCTGTTTGCAGATTTATTATATTCTTTTACGCAATATTAATTCAACTTTTTTTTTTTTTGTATAAAGCTTCGTAGCTTCCTGGTTCTCTTTCTAAACTGGAACCGATCTGAAGTGATTCTCGGTTTTTACTGGAGAACCGTTAAGGATGGTGAGATGTGGCCAGTTTTTTATTCGTAGCGCTGGGTGACCCTGCTGCACCATAAGGGTCGGTGATATAATGAGAGAAACTTTTCCATGATGCGCCCACGATGTAAAGGGTTTCTAACAAGCTGGCAGCAAAACCAAAAAAAAAAAAAAAAGCTGTTGATTAATATATGACAAAAAGAAAGAAAAATCCTTTAAAATTTGTCAAAAAAAAAAAACTACTATTTGAAAAGACAATTAATGATAAATAATTTATAAAAACTAGTAAACAAAATAAATTTCTTTAGTATGCCATTTATTTATTTATTTATCTATTAGAGCGTTAAACTTTCCACCAGATCGTATTTTCACTTTGATTTGAAACATTTTTTTTCTAGTTTAATTTTCTAGTTTAATTCTTTTTTTTTTACTTCAAAGCGCCAGTCAATTTTGCATAAAATGATCATAAAAAAACTAATTTAAAATGTGAAATTAATGAACTAATGTATTACAGTCATACAATACGGCTCTTAACTCTATACGAACAACTGAGAACGACATGCTGTAAGGGGGGCACTTATTTATTCTTCCAGGCGTGACTCGACTCCGATTCGATCCTGCAGGCCCCCTGACTGAACGCTTTCACCCCAAGATTATAAACCTTTCTCTTCTAGTGGGCGTGGCCTGTTCCAAGATAACCCCGCCCCCTTCCACACGCCAGCGAGGGCTCGCGGAATAATTTGTTGATGAAAATGAAAGTGACGTAAATCCTACACTATGACCCTAATAATACTAATTACGATCGATGCCACGTCGTTGCCTTCACCTTGTAGTAGAATCCAGATTTCTTTGACACGCCGGTTTGTGTTCAGTTTTGTTTACGTTTCCTAGATTACCCACAATGCCGTGCAACGACCTGAGATCGATGATGTATTTCATGTAAAGTCGTAGCTCATAATTTTTCCAAACTCCAACTGGAAAAAATAAAGAAAAACCTTTGGATCAATCATACAGATCTTTTCCTTGGCTAAGCACAGACCCTTGTCTCTCTCCATGTCTTCCTGAAGACAGCGATGCAGCGGCGCTTTAGTCTTTTCATGCCTATATTACTATCTTCCATCTCTAACCTCCTGCGCCGATTCTTGTCCGATACTGCGTCCTTTCGCTGCATTGCATTCTGGGACTTCTTGATTAGCAAACTTTTTTTTTTTTTTTTTTTTTTTTTTTTGCACCAACGTCTCCGCGACTTCTATAGCACATCGCTGGAAAAGTCGTGACAGAGAAGAGAAGCGGTTTTGTTTTTAAACCTGTAAAAGTAATCGAACAATGTTTCCTCGCATTAAACACGAAAAGAGCCAGAGCTATCGCCTCCTCATGTGACGTCACAGCCGGACACGAAACACAATTCTCACAGGAATCATGAAAACGCAGCCCTGACCGAGAGGTCTGCACCAGGATGTAATAAATAGACATAATGAACGTGTCTCAGAGTGGAGTTTTCTTTAAAGCTGTTCTTGGATTAGATATATAACACATTTTATTAGGAATTTCTCCTGCAAACAAGAAAAAAAAAAAAAAAGGAAAAAAGCACTGCACTAGGACAGAGGTATTAATGGTTGAACAGCTGTAAATCTTTTAGACACAGAGAGAGAGAGAGAGAGAGAGGAGAACAAAAGCTGAAGAGACTCACCACACAGGCGCGCGCCAAAACGAAAAAATAAAACAACAGGTTCAAACCGGAACCGCACCGCACGTGACAACAAAGGGAACGCCGGTCGCACCTGGACGGAATGAATTACGCGTAATGGCTGCTGGTCAACCTCCCGCCCGGAGCGAGAGAGAGAGAGAGAGAGAGAGAGAGAGAGAGAGAGAGAGAGTGTGTGTGTGTGTGTGTGTGACAGAGAGAAAGAGGGAGACGAGTGGTGGAATCTGAGGGAGCGATAACGAGGCGCGTGGGCGGCAGGGAGTGGAGGCGGGAAATCCATGAGCACCGCGCGACACGTACAGGTGCGAGTGTCTGAGGTAAAAAGCTCAGTGGCGAACTAAAGGTCAGCTTCAGCGTTTAAACATTTCCAGGATAATTCTCATTAAAAAAAAAAACAAAAAAAAAAAAAATTTTTTTTCATTCACTCTGAAAAATTTCCTTTCTCAGTTTTTTTCACCAACATCGTACATGACATTCATCACAACTAAAATATAACTTATTATATATAATCTCTCATCTTTTTATATCATCTTTTTTTCCCCCCTAAATGTGTCAGAATCTTTCTGTAGGTCATTTCTATATACCTGTATATAATGTTACTATAGTACACATGCAAAGACGTTATACCAGTCTATAGCTTCATGATGCATATTAAGGACCGCAAGCTGCTACTATTAGTAATGTATTTCTAGTTTATATACATTGAAATGCACTGACGTTTTCAAATGTCCTTTACTGTTCTGTTCTGCTTGTGTGAGAATCATAAAAGAAAATTTTTTTGACGGTGTCGAGATCTAAATCTCGAAAAATTCAGCATTATGCACCCAAGATAATGAGTTGTGTGTTTTTTCCTCGCCGGGGTATCGAGGACGGATGTGCGCGAGACGTCAGTATTTGTAAATTAAATTATTTGTATTTGCATTCGAAGGAAAGTGGAAATAGCTGCAGCGATCCTGTTTTTGTTAATATCAACGCTACCTACATTTTCAGAAATCCCTGCAAAAAACATGTAACGTAAGCATAAACACCACTGAGAAACATCTTTTAAAATCAAGCAGGACACGCCCTAAACGGAGGACACTGCACGAACGTTCTCTCTGAAGTAGCATAGAGCGAAAACAAAACCTCACCAAACTCTGACTGAGATCAGACAACACACACACACGTTTTAATCTACATAGTGTGAACAATATGGACAAATATAGTGCTGACTGAACTGTGTGCAGAGGGAACGAGTTACCGGTGACTGACTACCCTGTTACTGTACAGTAGATTAACCGCCTCCTGTCGGTCAAAAGAAACTCCGCCTCACATGTTACAAGGAAACGCATAAACTGCTTTCGCAAACCAAATCCTGAAAAAAAACTAATCACGACAAAATAGAGTCGCTACAAAACTTTTTTTTTTTTACCTCTTTATAAAACCAATCACTTTATAATCACTCAGACCAGCATTTTTTGTTTTTTTTCTTCCTGAAAACAAATAATCAAAAACATATTTTTACTTCTAAATATAAATTTAGTTCCAAGAATATATTCGTTCAAAATGAAAAATATATTTTTTTTGTCAAACCATATTCGGATTCGTCTACAGCCGTAGTATTAAGGCAATGCTACTATTTCCTCTCACCCTGTATTCCTAAAGGATTTTTTTGTCTATTTTTTATACCTTCCTGGGTGATACCATGCACCAGCGAGGCGTAACATCTGGTAGGTAATAAACAGAGAAGTCTCTTTCCAATGTGTTACAGGATCACATAACATTCTTCATTTTTTTTTTCTTTCTCCGTGTATCTGATCCACCATTTTCCTTTTTTTGGTTGAAACTGATCCTGGGTATCATATCCGTGCTTTTTCTATCGAACGGAACAGTTAATTAATTTCTGGCAGAAATTTACATGTTTACCATCAATCAACAAAACATGGGGGGGAAAAAAAAGTAAAAAAAAAAAAAAGTGATTCTTTAACATATTTCAAGGTCTGCGTTTTTCCTCTCTGCAAAATTCCGGTCAAGGCCAAACGGCCCTGGAGTTTCTCTCTCCGTCTTGAGTCGCAGCAGACCGTAAAAACGGTGCTTAATGTGAGTTACAGCTGCAGTGAGGTGCTTCGGCTCCGTCTGTACACACACTCGCTGAGGAGACTCGTATATCCTGTCAAACACTCGTCCCCTCCTTTTCCTCCTCTTCAGCCCTACTTCACCCTTCCTCTTCACTTCGCTGTTTGATTTTCCTCAAAAAGTCAATTTGCAGTTCCTCTTTTTCCTTCCTCTGAGCCTTTTTACTCGCTCCCTCTTTTCCTCGGTTCATTAAAAGTCAAACAGTTCTGCATCAATGCCGCGTCACTTAAACACCAGGACTTTTGATTGTGCAGAACAACAGGACACAGTGTGCGAAAGTATAAACTCTCTTTATGTCTCTATATAATCCCCTGCTACACTAATGCACTTATCCCAGCACACCATCAAGGTAGAAAGCTTTCTCAGCTTCACGTCTGAAACGCCGGCCTCCCAGGAACTCCTCTATATGTAGAAACGGATTGGAGTGAGGTCAGGACTGTACAGGGACGTAGCAGTAACTCCCAACTGAGTTCCAGTAACGTGCAAGTGGTGTTGGTGACTGATGGTGTGTACAGTTCCCACAGACAGATGGGTTTCTTACGCAAGGTGGCGATCAGTTATCCGTCTAATTTCAAGAGCCAGGAGTTCAATAGTCATCTCAGCCGGGATCGTCATTCCCGGACACACGTCCTTCTTTAAAACGTCTGCACCGTTCAAATGCTTTACTGCAGCCGAGAGTCTCATCACCGTACTGCGCTTAACCGCTTAAAGTCTTCTGTAAATGTCACATCGCTTGTCACAGGTTTGACCCGAACGCTCCTCGTGTATACGTCATCCACGTCTGCCTCTGTCTCGCTGTATCCCCTGAGGTAAAAGTCACTCGTGTTGTTTAAACAACGAGCCTCAGCATCAACTCTTCAAGCCAGTGATTTTAGTTCATGCGAACACTGCCGTGGAAATAATCGCTGAGTCATTCGGGCCTCTCAGTTTCTGTGTGTTGTTGTAAATGTCCATTTATAGGCCGTTTGAGTCTTTTACTACTTTCCCGCTAAAAATGTCCTCCAGTGTAAACATTTTCAACTTCAACAATCTATTCTCAGAGACCTCTGAGTGTGTATATATATATATATATATATATATATATATATATTTGGTGTTTTCTTTTCATTGTTTTGTTTTTTTTTTCTTTTGTTTTGTCTTTTAATATTTTTGGATTTGGTCCAAGATGGCCAACAGTTGTTGTTTTAATTGTGGTACAGAAATAAAAGTGACTTGAATAGGCGTTTGTACAGAAAGTGCTCATTTGTGTTTTGATGATGACGTGACGGCAGGTGAGCGTTGCAGATAAAATACCTTGGCGGGGTTTTTTTTTCTTTTCTTTTTTCTCTCTTTTTTTTTCTTCCCCTGAATTTCACCGCAGCAACATCCGCCTGGTTCTGCCAGAGCGCCTCACACATACAAACAACTCAGCGATTATACACGCTCTATAAATATCGCAGCTCATGTTAAACACACGAACACATTATCAAAATACACGGTTAAACGCAAGACAGATTGACAGAGAAAACACAGATTTTTCCCCCCCCTCCTGCTCTGTTTGGAAAATTTGGTAAAAGCCAAGCTTTAAAAACAAAAAATGCACAGCAGAAACAACCACAATTACCGCAACTATGATAATCCGTCATCGTAATCGTCTTAGGAAGGTTAGCCCGTGTAATTAAATCATTTTCTTCCTAAGTGGAGAGGCGGTGAAATGAACACGCTGAATAGAAAAGAAGCAGAGGTCACTGCCAGAGTCGTCATGGCGACAGAAATGACTGACAGCGGAAAACTCAGCCAGACTCCTTCTATTTTTTTTTTTTGTCTGAGCTGAATGGAGCTACTTTCTCAATTAACTTCCATTATGTTACATAATCGTATCTAAAGTTGAATTCGGATGAGACGAGACGTCAAATCCGTCATAATCCGCGCTCAGAAAGGCAGAAGGAAATATGAGGGTATGACATCCTTAGGGTACGTTGTCATGGTAACCTGTATTTCATTAGGACTTAAAGAGAACACGCATGATGTGTGGGGGGTAGTAAGAGCTGGAAAGAGCTGTCCAGATGTACGAGTTTTATCACTGAGGAGTCGCCTAATAAAAATTTTATCACAAGACATCGCACTGATAAACTCATCCCATACGAATAGGGCTATGACCTTCAAGTTTCTTTTTTTTTTTGCTGTATAAAGAATGAGTGAGTATTTTCTAGACTGCATCATTGACATGCAGAAAATCACTAACGAAAAACTGTGTACATAAGTAATGGCACACTACTGTATATGCTTGTAGGACAAGAAAATTTACCAGTTCAGTTATATGTATATTTTTATTTGATGTTTATTTATTTTTTTTGTTTTATATTAAATCGATTAGAAAAGCTGAAATAGAAATGAAATAATTCTTACTTACTTACAGGTCTTGTATCTGCTGCTGGGTTGAACATAGTTTCTCTTTTCTTCTGCGTCTAGCCTGCCATGTATTGTGCTTTATGTAAACCACTGTATAATGCCTGCTATTGTTACTGATGTGAATAGAGCTGTGCTGCCCCCTAGTGGTTTTGCATGGGCTTTGCTTGATCGGTGCACACAACTAAAACGCTCTTGAGAAGTCCATTCATATACATATATATTGGTCAATATACCGATGCTCCTTTATTATTTAACCCCTATTTATTGTTATTTGTCATTTATACCCTAAAATCTGAATTGGTACATAATTTAAAAGCTAATAATCGGAACTAAAGCTAATAATAACGTTAAAAATGTTTCCCAATTTTTGTTCATGTAACGTTTATAGAAGGTGTCGCCAGTGTTAATGCTTCGTAGTGGAAGAGCTTTCGGGAAGGTGGATTTTCTCAATTAAAACATTTAAAAAAATACATGCAAATGAAGTAAAATATAAAGTAGAGGATATAATTCCGCTTGCCACTGAAAGCGGCTTCCTTTTCTTCTTGCTATCGTCCTCACTAGCATTATTAGGACCCATGGTGCTATGTTTTCACTAAATCTTGCACAAAGTGCAAAAAATAAAAATAAAAAAACAATTATGGAAAAAAAAAAAAAACACCTCACAAAAAATTTACATAAACTCACTTCGCTTGGCCTTCCAATAATGCAAACATGTTTTAAACAGCTCCCGGACGTACGCGCAACTTAGTCGAGTCTTTAAACGGGTTATTTTGGATTGTCGTGGATCCAAAAAGCAACACCCGTCATAAGTGGCATCTGGCCTGATATGTTTCAGCCCAACACATCACCACACATGGTTCATTCACAAGTCAAAGTGACAATTGGTAATCTTAAGCGAATGCTGATTAGCAGACTTCTGACTCACTGCTGTTCCCGGGCGGCTGAAGGCTGTGTTTGGTCACCGCGCACCATCCCACAGGAAAGATGTCTCTGGAGTCGTACCGGCACCAGTAATCGAACGCGCCTCTCCAGCCGTCGAACATCACAAACACCTCTTCGCCTCGGACCTCGCCGATGGTGGCGGGGCAGATGAGGTAAGGGTTCTTCTTGTCCACCGCTTCGAGCTTCATGCCTGGCTTGAAACTATTCTGAGACGGCCTCTGAGGTTCCTGACAGAAAGATACACACACACAATTCTCATATAAAATTGTCACAAACTTTGCATCTGCATTAAACGTGCCATTATCACACAGCTAACCCAGAAGGTAACGCCGCTGCGATTATGGGACGCCATTAGGGTCAAACCTGGTCATAGATTACACACTATATTGCCAAAAGTATTCGCTCACCTGCCATCACATGCATATGAACTTGAGTAACATCCAATCCTTTATCCACAGGGTTTAATATGATGATGTCTCATTTGCACCTATAACAGCTTTTTTTGTTTGTTTGTTTTTTTAGTGGTTCAGCCATGTCCGACTCTTCGAGACCTCACGGACCAGAGCACGCCGGGTCTTCCTATATGCTGTCCATGGGGTTTTCTATTGCTATTATACATTAACGAATAGCGCTTAATAACTCACCTTTTTGAAGGCAGACCCTGGCGCCATTTCTGCCCCATTCAGTGTCCTCAGTAAAAACATGGGCCATGACGAGGCGTTCATCCTGAACCCTGGAGAGAGAGCAAGAAAGATGTTTACCATTAAACGAGGTATTCTAAATAAAGAGAAAAAAAAAGTACGGCGTGTCTTCTCTACCCAGCGGGGGCTGCAGCATGTCTCCGTTCTTCTCACACGTCCCTATTGGCTGAATATCAGAGGAATCCACCAGCCGCCAGAAGTCGTTGGTGTTGTCGCTGCCGTCCAGGCGTAGGCGGAGCCTGATGCCCGTGATGCCCATCACTGTGGCGATGCAGACGGAGGTCGAGTTACGAGGGTCGCGAGCCTCCAGCTTCATCCCGGCCTTGAAGTCATTTGATGGAGGGGTTCGAGACTGCAAAAGAGAAATGTTCAAGAATAGATTTTAAATTCAAGATGTTTATGTGGTGCCTTGGGGAAGTATTCATGCCAGTTACAACCGTGGGAGGGGTGAATACTGATTTTTTGTTTCACAATGAAAATATTTCGCAAAATAAAAAAATCAGACCAACCATGCATGCTCCAAAAGGAATTTCGACCAACCCTACATGTTCTTCATGGAATTCCGACCAACCCTACATGTTGCTCATGGATTTCTGACTGACCCTACATGCTCCTGACCAAGCCTAATTGTTCCCAAGGGAATTCTAACCAACCTTAAATGTCCCTGATAAAATTTTAAACAATCCTGCACGATCTTCAAGTATTCTTATGAATTTTGCTCCCCAAGCAATTGTAGCCAATGCCACTAGCTACTCATAGACTTATGACCAATCTCATCTACTCCTAAGGACTTCCCCCGACCTCCAAATAGAATTCGGAACAATCATGTCAGCTCCCAAGGAAATCCAAACCAAACCGTTCGCTTCCGAAGTAATTCTGACCAATCTGTATGCTCATGAAGCAATTCTGATCAACACTCGTGCTTTTAAACGGATTCCAATGCCAACCACTCATGTCAAAATTCCAACCAATCCTGGCTGCTTCAAAAAATACGTCCGACCAAGTCCGCCTACTTCTGAATGTAAGGAACTCTGACTCATCTAATCAGTTCCCAACGGAACGCCGACCAAACCCTGTCTGTACCTTCTGACCAACCCCACTCTTTCCTAAAGTTATTCAGGCGGATCCTGTCTGCTTCCAAAACAATCCAGTCCAGTCCAAACGAGTAATCTCCCCCCGCACCTGAATACATTTGTCCTGACCCCAAACCCTCCACCTCCCCTCCCCTTAACAGTCAAGGAATTCTGACTGTTATCTCCAACTCCCACAGTTAAAAGACTTAAAGTGGGACTCATTCAGCTGACTCACACTCTAACAGTTTTGTTTGTTGTAGCCTCTCTGAGAACAGCACCATGTGTTCAGCTGCCGTGATCGTGTGCGAGGAAACAAAAAACAGTCCGCGCTGGTCTGCGGTTTGCACCGGATTTGTTTTCTCACCTGTCTGAAGCAGCTGGGAGGGGCAGGCGTGGATGACGTCTCCTTCAGATACTCTTCCCACGAGAATGACTCTGGGGCTAAACAGAAAAAGCACGCGCACACACACACACACACACACACACACACACACACTACAACATCATTTTCTGACTCAGGTGTACACAAGAGGGCGCTCTATTTACAAAATGACAATTCAAATTTCGTATTTTAACTGCTTGAAAAACTTAACTGGCTGACAGAGTGGCATCACACGTCATCTACTAGCAAACACTACTTAACCACAAGGACCATAACATACGACAACAGCAGCACCGTAAATCTACAAACTATTGTACAAAACTGCTGTTTCGGGGTCTATGTAACTGAGCTACTGTTGAGACACATTTTACTGCTAGAACAGGGGAATCTTCTTATATGAGGTCACATTAGGGAGCGAAATCTAAAACATGGCATTTTTCCGAATCTGAAAATTCTGAATCACTGGTTCAGAGGCAACATTTGCATGCCTTCTCCTCCTGTTGAAATTTTACGTGCCACGTGTGATCCGGTTAGACACGGCGCTCATTTCTGGGCCGGAAGAAATGTAAACGATCATGATGAGTGGTTTTCCGTGGTAGTGGTAAAATTGTACGACTCTCATAATGTATGTCACAGTTTACCCCATTTACTCTCACTGCATTTCAGATTCATATTCACATGGATATTTAGAGAAAAATATCCAGTTAGAGGCTCATCCTACGTAAATCGTAGGACATTGTTGAGTTGATTTATGCATCTCATTTACTAACGCCTGCAGCTTTATTCCATCTCTTCCTTCTGTTTTTTTCCTTGTACACTGGTGGAAATTCTGAACATATCTCTAAGACTTTCACACAATCTTCACTATTAGTGAGAGATTTTCGAATCCGCAGTCTGACTCGGCGTGACTTAATAAACTTATCGAACTGCGGTTCAGCCTGAGGTGGATTAGAAATCAGTCAGTGATTGCAGTGATTAAAAGTGACTAATCATCGGCGAGTGAGGTGTGTCACCTTTAACCGGCGCAGGTCCTGTGCTGACAGGCGTAGTACTCCTGCCTGCCTTCTCCTTCTTACCCTCCTTCTGATCTGGAGGACAAACGAAGCAAAGAGACGCTCAGACGTTAACGCATAGCCTACAAAGCCTTTGACGTACACCTGGGTTTGTTAGTATGAACGTCCAAGTGAAGTGGACAAATCATATCCATATAAGGATATAACCTCTTTTAACAAAACTGGTACTTTACATTGTAAAAAAAAAGAAAAGAAAAAAAAAAGAAATGAGAAATGCAAACACATGAAATTTAAACTCTCTTCAAATTATTCATGCATACCTACAAACTATGAAATTGAATTTTTTTTTATTTTGAATTTTTTTTTTAGGTAAACTTAAACACATTAAGTTTTGCTAAATAATTTTTTAAAAAGCTAAAATTTTGTGTTTGTAGGTCATTTAAATTCATTTTAAAAAGTTGAAATTTCATGTGTTTAAAAATTATTTATGCAAACTTACAAACACATGAAATATAAATTTATAAAAATTTATTTAGGTGAACCTACAAACACATAGAATTTAAACTTTTTAAAAATGATTTAGCCAAACTTACAAACAGAAGCAATGCTTTAAAACTGATCAGTTCCTTAAAAGAATAATCCAGCTTTTGCAGAAAATAAAAGCAACTTAAATCTTTTGCAAATACTCGCATCTTGTGAGAGTATCACGTCTTTTTTGCGTTTAGTGCAATAGCGCCAGCCAGACACCTGGACTGGAGTGTGGAGCAGAAAACAACAAAGATTTTAACAAACAACAACTCAAGTGGGACGGCATTTCAGTGTTTATTAGATACGTTTAGAAGATTTTAATACTTAGTAAACCTGTGGAAAAAACCTCACATTACATTATAAATCCACTTCACTTAAAATACATTGTATGGATTAGATGGCATCATTCTAAAATAATAAATGTCCCCTACATACGAACAGTTCTGTTCCCAGCGCTCGTTCGTAATTCCAAATTGTTCTTAAGTCCAATAAACATCGTCTAAATGCTGGAAGACTAACATACTTGGCTATACACTGTATAAAACTAACACGTTCCATGATCTTGTCTTTTAGAATCGTGCCGATGGTTGAACGAGTCACGTTAAAAGAACGAGTCTGTTATCTTTTCAATTATTTTCACTTCGGTCTCCATTGTTATTGCTTGGCGCTTCATAACCGCTGCTTTCACGCATGCTGGACCCAGGCCAGACACAAGTGACAATGTACGCCGGACATGTGATCTAACTTCTGAACATTGAACATACACAAACGTTTGTTCGCATCTTCCGGAGGAAAGTTCGTAATTCGATTGTTCGTATGTAGGGGACTTACTGTATCTGCGTTAACAGTCTCGTGTAGCATGTATCGGGATAATGTGTCTCGCAGTGTGGCGCAAGTACATCGCCTCAAGCCTAGCTGCAACAATGTGGTTAAGTTTTAAAACACAATAAAGTACGAAAACAAAATCCGAACACATGGACGTGTACTCGCGTCCATATCGCGGTTACATAATAGTTACGAGTCCAGATCTAAAGAGCTAATGTGTGATGTGTGAGATCCGACACTTCCTGGTGTGTTTAAATGTCAGTGTGTGTTGCAGGCTTGTGGTTTCACCTTTCAGTGCTGTCCTGCCCATGCTGCTCATTGGCGACCGCAGCTCCACAACACTGCTACACAGCTACACGACACACTCACACTCATATACACACACACTGTGGCTCCGGACCTGAAAGGCAGAAAGAGAGAGAGAGAGAGAGAGAGAGAGAGAGAGAGAGAGACACACAATCAGGTGACAGAGCAGTAAGCCAGAGTTCCTGTCAGTTGCACATGGACCGCAGTAAACTTCCTCCTTTTTTTTTCGAGCCAGTACAGGAACGCGGCGGCGCAGACACCGAGGCTGGTTCCAGCATCAACCCCCTGAACATGCTAATGCAAAACACATGCGCGGGCGCTTGGTTTGCTTCCGCGTGAGCGGGCGAGGCACGGGAAGGAGAATTTGCCTGCGAGCCACGTGAGCTCCTGCGGTTCGTCACTGCGAAAATCCGAGACACTCAACTAAATCTGTGGTCTGTTACAGCGCTCATTTCCATTATTTTAAATGGAAAGCATTTAAAGGCCACTCGACACTTTTCGCAGGAAAAATCTACAACTTTTAGCCACAAAAATTTGAGGTGGACGAGACGCCTCGATGCCTGATTGGATTTGCTTGAAAGTTTGAAAAGCATTTTTTTTCCCCTTCAAAATATTGTTTTTGCTTGCTCTGATTTCTGCTTTACATGGAAAAAAAAAAAACTGAGGTAAAAAGTTTCAGGTAAATCATTGACGTAGGCGTCTCTGGGTGTTTAAACAAACTCTTCATGGATCTCTTTAATCTCTGGAGCGATCTTAAAACCACTCCGCTTGAACAACCGATATATTCAGTCTGCGGTGGTCCGTACTCACGTTAATGTGAGAGCACCGCACAGTCAGGCACAGCATGGTGCGGCTAAACAACAGGGCACACTAACACACACAAGCCTTTCAATTACAGACCGGCGGCAGGGTTAGAATATATAAACTAGCAATAGAGACAAGGACAGGGATAAAATACCCAAAGGGTGTAAACACTCATGTGGCTAACGAGGGCTAACAAGCTGCAGGTGAGACCGAAACAGCCGTATAAGGAAAGGAGGACGTAAAACAGGAGAGGGAGTATAAAGGGGGAAAAAATTTAAATAAAAAACAGGAACGGATCGAGAGGGACCTGAAAGCAATTCTCAGAGAGTTCATCTCACGGACACGCAACGTTACGCTAAAAAAAAAAATAATTTTAATAAGTGAGACTGATGCATTTATAGTAGCGTTCGTTAAAAGATCAAACTGATGTCTTACTTCATTAACTGATGAATAAAATGAAGTTTTAGATGGAATTATTCATTTTGTTTTTGTTCATTTTATTGCCTACTGAGTTCTCAGGAACGCTCTAATAAGGAAAGTATTTAATTAAAAAAATCTCTGCTTTTTTAAACAAAAAAATTATTAAATTGTATTTACATATCGCTTTTACTAATGAACATTTTACAAAGATGCTTTAAATAAAGAAATTAAAAATCCAATCCAAAGAAGGACAATCTTAATGCTTCAGCATATTATACCAGACGTCTTGGACAATGCTAAGCTATTTATCAACTTTGTGGCAACAGCTTGGCGAAGGCTCTTTTCTATTCCAACATGACTATGTAAGACCCCAGGGCACAAAGCAAGGACTATACAGACACGGTTTGATAAGTTCGATGTGGAAGAACTCGACCGGCCCTAACACAGAACCCTGACCTCAACCCCATCGAGCACCTTTGGGATGAACTGGAACGGAGGTTGCCTTCATCAGTGTCTGACCTCATAGACGCTCTACAGAATGAACGGGCACAAAGAAAATCTTGTAAAAGGCCGTCATAGCTGCAAAAGGTCACACTCGTAAGCATAAGTACTTTTTTTTTTTAATCTGTTGCCATCTGTTGATATCATTTTGAGATGACATTTAACTAATGATATTTTCAAGATTGATTTTTTTCCATTCAAATTTCAAAGCAGCACACTGTGATGACACAAAGTCTGTATGTTACCTCAGGCTTGGCCACATACACCTCTGAAAACAGCATTAAAATTCCTTTAGTAGTTTTTACGTGATGTATGCGCAAACAAACGGACAGACAAAATTTGCACATTCCACATTCCAAGATGTGTTCTTACGTCCCCGCCAAATGATTTTTTTTCTTCAATACCAACAGTTATATTATATAAAATAGATAATGATTGATTTAAACATTTATAGATTTATGAATTTGTCTGGAGATGACGGTGTCAAGGAAAAACATTTTGGAAGACAGTTTGGGAGAAACCAAACTCAAACGATTTAAACATTTAAACGATACCAAATAGTGCACCCTTCTGAACTGCTCATTAGTTTCACGGAAAATGCAGAGAAAAAGTTAACATGAAGTCCATTTTGTTGAGGTTTCTGTTCTGGTGTTCACTGATGGAGACGACTTGGGTACGAAAGAATCACTGCAAAACTGTCCAAATCTTTCTTCATGGTTTCTAAGCCTCTCCAAGAGGTTTCCAGTTTGTCATGAACATGGCGCATAATTGCAAGAATTGTAGCTGAGGTTGAAGAAGTGTCAGAGCCAGAATTCACACACACACACACACACACACACACACACACACACACACACACACACACACACACTCTGACATTTTCACTACTGTGTGTGTATTTTTATTACATTTTTTCCAGTGACGTATCGGTCCGGTTCTGGTTCAGGCCACGGCCACGCCGGGGTTTAAATAACACGGAAAGCAGAGACACTCGCAGGGTCGACGCTGACGCTGCCATTTCCCTTTACGCTGATGACTGATGATATTGTGCTCTTAAATATACATTGTGTCAGCATAATGCCTGAGGAAATGAGGAAACAGGAGGTCTGCTTGCTATTCATAATGTGTGTGTACGTGTGTGTGTGTGTGTGTGTGTGTGTGTGTGTGTACCCCTGGTTTTACCGCTCACTGACAACCATGACGCCATATTTAGATGATAAGCTCGAAAGCTTCAATCTGATTTATTTGACTACACAGTGAGTGCTGGGCAAATTTACAACTCATTAGTGTCCCTTTCTAAATGAAATTCTACACACTCTATCAGAACGCCGTCCAAGCAGATGCGTTTGCGACGAATAACCGTATTCAGTAATGTACCAAGTACCTGGAGCGCATAGCTAGATTTGGTCTATAGCTAGATGGTCCTTTATTCCTACTGTATCTCAGCAATTTGCCGAAAAAAAATATATTTTTTCATCAAATGGGATTTGAATGATGCTACCAGGGATCGCCCGATAAGATATTATCATGATTTCATTTGTATTGTGATCACAATTCACAAATTTATTACAATTCTAAACAAAATCTGCAAACAATTCATTCCTACCACACAGGATGCCATGAGAATAGTGTAGAGTTCATCACCTGTAGGTTTATAGATTATTTAGAGCACTGCAACATTTTACCACCGTGAATGCAAACCTACATAAATTAAAAATAATAAAACAATTTACATAAATGAATTCATCACAATACCCAGATGCTGATTTGATTTGTGTTGTCGTCACCATTTTAGAAATATACCAATTCAAAATTATTATTTTTTTATTTGTTCTATTACAATTCTAAACCAACGTAGCAAATAATTTGCTCCTACTGCACTGGATGCTGTGTCGCTTGCCAGTGCGTGAATAGTTCAGAACTGGATAGTTCAGGATTATAGAAGAACTGCAACATTCAATTTATCACATCAAATGCAAACATATATAAATTAATAATTAATAAATTAAAAATAAAAAAAACAATTAAAAAAAATGGTTTTGGCGAGACATGACCTGTCACACACACATCAAAAAAATCATAATGCATCTCTGAATCTATCCCCCCCAAACAAAAAGTTTTTGTAAGCCAACCCATATTTTAACAAACGTAAACAAAGCTCCGCCCTCAAAACTTCAGGTGATTCGACAACAATCAGCATCAGCAAGAGCTCGGACATTCGAGTTACAACTTTATAAACATGTAACACGTCCTCTTGAAAATTTAAGAAAATGTGGCGAGATGTAGGGGGCGTGCCGGTCACGTGATTGACAAGTGGCCGATCCAACCACAATCAAAATCTTCCGAACCAGAAGGCAAGGTTTCCACACCGGGTTGTTTTTCACCTGCGTAATATCCTTTTTCCTGAGAAACTATTATTTATTATAATTTCGACCTGATTTTGTGCATGACTTATAGATATGTAAGTACACAAGGATGCGTCATAGTTTTTGATCTGTCTATAGTTACAACTACCGTCATGGAACTTCCATGAAACGAGTTTGTTCATGTGATCCGGTTAGCATCCGTAAACAGACATGACCTGAACTCTTCTCGAAACCGTAAACTGTGACATGCGCCATGATGGAAAACTAAACTTACAGCTTTAATGAGTTGTTCGATTACATCGAGTTTGCAATTTAATCGCTAATTTTGACTGATCGTCTCGATTAATTGAATCGATGAATCAGCTTTTGATTCAGAATTGATTCCTACTTTTACTTTTTATCTACTAAGGGTATTGTTGCAAACGTTAAATGCCTCTTCCACAAAGTACCAGCAAAACACGTCTCTTTTTTGTTCCAGAATTATCCCTTCTCATTCTTCTTTTTGAGTTTATGAGCGGTCGGTGCATTACTGCCACCTGCTGGACTGGAGTGTGGAGCAGAAGATTGACAGAGAGGAAAAAAAATTACTTGTTAGTGCGAGACGGGACATTTAAACGATTAACAACAAATTAATGTTACACAGCATTTCAACGTTTATTAAATATTTTAGTAGTTTTAATATACAGCGGTACCTCAAATTCCAGGTGTATTCATATACACCTTGGCATACGAATTTAATCCGTTCTTGAGGCAAGCTCTTAAGGCGGAAATTTCATATTATGAAACTAAATAAATGTAAATGCAAATAATCCGTTCCAGCCATCCAATAATACCAATTTCCAACACTATGATCATATTTGTTACATATAAAAACAATCAAAACATTAAGAAAATACATGTAAATTAGGTAAAATATTAAATAAATAGAGATTAAACCTCAATTATCCTTAACTTGTGATTCCTCGCGGCACCGGCTGCTTTAAAAACCGAACTGAATGTGTCTCCCTTTTCTTCTTGCGACTGTCCTTGATAACATTTCTTGACTAAATCTCACCACTGCACTTAAAAGACTGTAAGAAACATAGTCGCTTGGGACAAATCAGACAACAAACATACGCGCTACTGATTAAACAACGGATAGACGTCAGTCTACCTTGAACTCGGAGCTCTAATGTGCTGACACTGGAGACTCCGTCACGAAAACCCGAAACAAACCCGCCATCGTGTGGAATTTCACTCAGAGCGCCGGACGTAGAAATCTCAGAGACATAGCGGTTACTATGGAAACGAGAAACGAGTATATCTTGACATTAAGGAGACAGAAAAGTGTGTAAATCATTAAATCCTTACGCCATTAATCCCATAATATTATTCAGCTGCTCCATAAATGTTTGGTGTAAAAAATAATAATAATAAATAATAAAATTCAGAGGAAGCAGAAACGTCTGGTTAGTGTCTGTCTCACAGATGTCTTTCTGTTCACCATACGGGAATGAAGGACAGCTTGACTTTATTATAGTCAGCTGTAGACTTTATATATCCTACTGTACACACACACACACACACACACACACACACACACACACACACACACACACACACACACACATGTGCGAATAGACCACAAAAATCCTCATGGGAGCCTCCTTTATACTCCGCTGTGCGTTAACGTCAACCGTTTCGTGCGTTTAGCTTCTACAAATTTGCCGCTTTGTATTCCCTGGTGCGCTTGTTTCACAGCTTCACGCGCGCGCAGAAACGTCAGGTCGGCTGAGCGGTGTGATGATGGAGTCTGAGAGGGAAATAAAAGTTAATACGCCGTGACGTGTCGATAATAAAGAGGGATTTGAGTTGAAGTGGACGAGCAAGAGCGCGAGATCGAACCTTCTGGATGAAAATCTTGTTACGTTTAATTTTGCGGAACATTCGCAAAAAAACTAAACAAAACAAACAAAACAAAAAAAAAAACAAGTTCCTGCCATGGCTGACTTCATAATCTGTCAATAATAAATGAATAAAGAAACGATGACGCGTACGAAGAAGCGCCTTAATATAATCCTTTGATTAGCCAGAATCCCACCAATCCACCGTTACAGAACATTCATAAACACCTTCTGAGCAAAATATAGCTTACGTAGAAAACAATTTTATATAAAAGAGACTTTCTTGCTCCGTGCATCCTGTGAAACCTCTGTACTCACTACCGAATCGTCCCACTGCACTGTGTCGCCTCCGTCCATCTCCTTGTTGCCGAGAGCGGTAAGGATTCCTCCGAGCTACATGTGTGCATGCGGGTGTATGGGTGAGGGCTTGTGTAAATGTGCGTGTGCATCTGTGTGTGTGTGTGTGTGTGTGTGTGTGTGTGTGTGTGTGTGTGTGACAGAGCTGAGAAAAAAATGTAAAAAAAAAAAAAAAACTTTAAAAGCATTCCAGCTACATTTCCTCCCACACACACACACACACACACACACACACACACACACACACACACACACACACACACACACACACACACACACTCCCCTAGGCTACATCAGCTACACTCCACACCCTCAATACGCGTCTCAAAATGCTTCAGCTAACATTCAGTACACTGATACGGAAACTTGTTCTGAATCCGAAATGGATTTTTTTTGGATCCGTTACAAGGAGACGGAAGAAACCCTCGGTTAGAGTAGCAACAGTGTAGTAATATTCAGAACATTGATCATCTGTATATAATCTGTATAACAGAAAGGTTTTGTCTGTCTGTTGGTCAGAACTCGCTCTTTCAATCATCTCTTTACGTTTCATACATCAGACGACCTGAAAGTCTGATGTATGTCTCAGAAAAACATCCCGTCTCTCGGTGTGTCTGTCCAGCCTGATTTTGTCACAGCATCACGCAAAACTAGTTAAACAGAATTTAAATGACACTTTTGCATTCACTTGGATCTCTGCCTCAAGTTTAACCTGCACTATATGTGAAACCTAAATGTCGAGTAAAAGTGATGTTATAACCTGTTACGTTCTGGATTGAATAATCTACTTTAAAATAAGCTACTAATGCGCTACTCGCTCAATGTAAACAAACACCTGCACCAATAGATATTAATTAGAATATCTAATTGAATATTTTTACTGGGATTAGTTCCTATTTCCACTTTGGCTGAAATAACAGCGCTGACGTGGTACAAGTGAATTTTAACGCGCTGGAGTCGTTTTAAGACAAAACTTCATCTTTATCTGATCGACTTTTTCCATTTCTCATCTGTGATTCTCTCTCCGATTACCGAACAGGGAGTGTATTTGTCTGGCCACCAAAAAAAGAAGTACCACTTGGTGTAAACAAGCCGTAAGATACTCAACCTTACGAAATGTTTGATTTCTTTGTATTAATAAGTTAGACAGAGGGTTCTGCCGTGCAGACATACAGACAGACGTACATGTACATGGGCTTCAACCTGAAATAATAATAATAATAATAATAATAATAATAATAATAATAATATCACTGATTACGTTAAAGATGAGCAGATTATTCTTAACGACACATACTTATGCTATATTATAAACTGCATGCAGTTTGCAGGAATAAATATTAATGGATTTTTTTGGCTGAATATCTTTGATTGAACATGCTCTGACTGGTAACAGGAGACGGTTTTCCTCTCGTGAGTAGCGCACAGATGTTGGTTGTTGGGATTTGAACTCGACCTCTTGAACTAGAAGTAGAATGCTTTTCTGGCAACCAAAAAAATTTATATATATATATATATACACACACACACACACACACACAGTATATAATTTTACTTTTTAATAATTAAAATTTCCTATTCTTTTTTATATTTCTACTAATCCATCTATTACCAATACCTCTTACTGCAGGAAGTCAGGGAACAAGGTGGGGTACAGCCTGCACACACACACACACACACACACACACACACACACACACACACACACACACACACACTCATTAACACTATGGGCAATTTGGAAACTCGGCACATGTGGGAAGGACATGAACACAATCCGGAGGCGTGAACCTTTAAACCCCGACCCCGGAGGTGCGAGGTGGCACACGTAACCGACGGCTAAGTGGTTAGCACCATCAACTCACACCTCCTTACTTGCCGCCCATTGCTACTAACACTAGTCAAACTGAGAAAGAAAAAAAAAATAAATAAATGACACATCAGTTCCCAACCCCCCACCCTGCCTCCCCCCCCCCCCTCTCTCTGTTCCTGTTTAAAGTGTGGGCTCTTGCGGTTCCTCGCCGTGTTCATCTGCTCTGCGGTAACTCTGGTTTCTGCTCCAGCTGTTTGATGGTCGACGGGTTTCGCAAACACACGGTTTTTTTTTTTTTTATCACATCACATCGAAGCGAGGACAAAACCACGGCACTGGGTTTTTTTCTTTCTTTTTCAAAATTGCTGGACATGTCAAACCTAATTGTAATGAAACGCCACACGCAGGTTACACATTTCATTTTGTCGAATAAACTGGGGAATAAATTTGTGTCATTGAAAAAGAAATTAGAATTGAACCATTAATAGCTGAGATTTATTTGATGGTTAAAGGCGGTCTGTGGTATACAGGTCGTCCCCGGCTTATGAACGTCCGAGTTACGGATTTCCGCAGATACGAACGGACCGCGGTTCTACTTCCGGTTCAATCGCGGAAGTCGCTCACGTGCACTGTACAAAAAATAGACACCGCGGTGGAAATGCCAATATTTACAGTTATATACAGTATCCTCAGTATGTAAGTGCGGAACTCGTTCGCAAGTTGGGGACTACCTGCACCATGTGACAGTAATAGTTTCTTAATTTTCTTTTGTATCAATTTGTTCAGGAAACGCACTCAGGACAGGTTCCGTATTAAAATATTGAATGTCAATGAATCATTAGAATTGTTAAATAGCATGAATTTTACTTTCAGTGAGATTATTAAAAAATGAGTTGGCTATGTCCACCGTTTTGGAAATGACGTCACGGGTACACAGATCCACGGACCGTCACATGACTGCACCAGGATGTTCACGTGATGTCACTTAGGGACTTCATGGGTTAATATTTGACTGCAATATGGACGAATCTGATCTCATTATGGAAGTTCAGGCCGCGTCCATCCTGTAGGAAGTCCTGCACCGACACCCAAAACGACCTGCAGCACGGAAATACGCTTATTTGAAAAAAATTTTACGCAAGCATTTTCATATCCTCAAAACGTCCCGATCTTTTCACAGCATTTTCTTTTGTGTAATATGGATGGATTTGAACATGTGCCATGTTTTCCTGTCTGGTGAACAGACTTCTGGGACGCCTTCAGGAAAAAGGTCAGATGAGAGACAGCCTTTAAGTTTGTCCCATTTTTAGAAGAGGACAGATGTCCTTATTCTGCCGTCCAAATGGGACAGACGTTATCCGGGTGGTCCAAATGCCGCAATGAGACACCGGCCAAATGGACCGTCTGCGATTAGGAAGCTTCCAGAATGACAATAACTGGGGAAAGATTCTGCCACTTTCTACAAATGATACATTTTCGACCTTGTGCTTGCTCTGAGCTCATGCGCTTACGAATGCGTTATAACATCAGAGACGGCAGGAACAAAGAAAATAATGTCTCTAATTCTCATTTCCGTAATCACTTCGTAAAAACTGGACCTTGTAGTGGAGAACAAATCATCACGTAACATAATCAGTAAAATACAGAACAGTATTTATGCTCATTTTATTATTTTTTTCT
>JAAGKR010006118.1:0-45561 GCA_011419295.1 Clarias macrocephalus
AACAGGACATAATATCTCTGAGCCACTGGGAATGAGTGGGTGAGGTGGCATCCTTCCACTTGAATAAAAGAGAACGTCTGGCCAGGAGTGTCGCAAAAGACAACAAACGCTGTTTAGCTGGAGTTAGACGCTTATCTTCCTCACCGGTAACACCAAAAAGAGCAATCAGAGGGTCTAGTTCAAGATTGCATTTCAATATGTACGACAAGGTTTTAAAGACATCCCTCCAGAATTTTTCCAAATTCGGGCATGTCCAGTACATATGAATAAGAGACGCCTCTCCGCTTTTACATTTATCACAACAAGGATCAACGTCTGGGTAGAAACGGGAAAGCTTGAGTTTGGAGAAATGAGCCCTGTGTACAACCTTAAACTGTAATAAAGAGTGCCGGGCGCATAAGGAGGTGGAGTTGACAAGCTTGAGAATTGAATTCCAAGTGTCGTCTGACAGTGTCAAATTTAGGTCCCTCTCCCAAGCAGCTTTGATTTTACTCAAAGAGGTGTGACTCAGACCCATCAATCCACCATAAATAGTGGATATTAGGCCTTTGCACAGCGGGGACAGACAGAGGAGATTATCTATAATATTTGCATCAGGAGCCTCAGGGAAATTTGATATAGATGAGCTAATGAAGTGTCTTACTTGCAGATATCTGAAAAAATGGGAATTAGGTAAGTTAAACCTCTCAGAAAGCTGTTCGAATGATGCAAACCTATGATCAACAAACAGATCTTTGCAAAACTTAATGCCCTTACTGTACCATTCCTGGAACACTGAATCATGTAAAGAAGGTGGAAAGAGATGGTTAGAGACGATAGGACTGGAGAGAGAGAAGCCCAGAAGACCACTGTGCTTCCTGAACTGAGCCCATACTCTCAAGGTATGCCTAATAACTGGATTGTTTAATTTTATTTGAAGTCAAATGTTAAACTCTTGTATTTGAAGTTAGTTTGTATTCTGTGGTAATTGTTGCAATTGTTTTTAAGTGATAAAATTATGTTATAAGAAAGAGGCTACATTTAATTAATCATTAAACAAGTTTAAAGGTTTAAAAGTGTTAACCTGGGTATCGTGATACTATCATATCATAGGTGATATGTACTGTAAAACCTATCTCTTGTTGTTCATGTTCCAAAGTGCAGTTAGTACTCATTACTTGTGAAACTTTATTTATTTATTTTTTTTGGCACAAAGAAATTAGTTTTGGGTGCCAGCTAAACTACACAGCTGTGACTAAATGTGCCATTACTACAAAACATTTATAATTACAGGGAGTTTTTTTTTTTTGTGTGGTGACGTTTTTGTAATTAGTTTTCACGACCCTCTGAAGGCCCCCTGTTTTTCGCCTTTGGGACGTCCTCGCTTTAGATAAAGGCCGAACTCCAAACGACTCCAGACTCCATGGTTATGTTGACTATCTGGGGTTGTGAAGCAATGCCTGATGAGCCCTATGTAGGACGTTTATTAGTCAATGAGGAGGCATTTGGGAGTCAGTCGAAGTAAAGTGAGCGGGACACAGCCCAAAGGCTTCGACTGCACCCATACCACCGGCATTCCCATCATGCACTGCGAGGCTATTACTTGCTAGCAAGAGGAAAAAAAAAATAGTCCGGTGGTTAGCTGAGCCGAAGTGAACGGGCTGTGTGGACAGACCGATAGAGAGTAGAAGAAGAATTTTCCGTGTTTCATTTGAATCAATATATATATTCGCCAAGATGAATGATAACGAAAAGTTGGACAACCAGCGGCTAAAAAATTTCAAGAATAAAGGTCGCGATTTGGAAGTAAGTACATGCAGCTCGAGGTTTTTTTTTTTCCGCGGTGTGTTTGCGCTGTTCTGTTGCTCCGGGTCCCGTTGTGACGTCGTTCGCAATTCATCGAGATTTTCGCTTTTAAAGCGTGTGTCCTTGGAATCTAGGTGCGATTTTTAAATAGACGGGTTTCACAGTGAAAATCTTATAACGCGCAATACACCCAGAAACCGTGCGATTCACGTGAAACGTTTGCGCTAGCTAGCAACTCGCCCTTCCCATCTCCGCCCCGGCGCTAGCCGCAGCTCCGAAACCTCTACGTTCCTGAATAAAATACCAAAAACTCGCTGAATTATTAAATATTTCATACTAAATGATGTTTTATTTAATATTGTATTACTCTTGGTGTTGTATATTTGTGTGGGATTTCGGCTTGGTTTAACATTTTGTTCTGATTAGCCAGATTTAGCATGCTAGCCCAGAATGTTGCCTAGTTACTCGTTTAGGATTTAACTAAAATAAAAATCATTATTATAAGCAAATAAAAATCTCATGTAAGCTATATCTTGTAACAATCCGGAATAATATTGTTGTTAAAAAGAGTGTATAAAGTTTCCCGCTAGGTCCGCTTAGCATGTGACATTCTTTTGGCCTAGAATAATCACCTAGGAATAACTAACGTTAGCTTAGCTAACCGGCCCAGGCTAGCCATGTAGCATAGTGTCGCCTCTAAAGCGTTATGTAAAACATTATGTATGTGCTAGAGTGAGCCACAACTCATAGTTTTGGGTTAAATTACACAGTTTATAGGTAAAAACGTTAAATATTTAATTAACGTGTATAAAATGAAGATATCAGCGTGTTACCGCGCTTCGAACACGACTGACTAGCTAACAGCTAGTTAGCACCTGGTTAGCAACTGGTTAGCTAGATGCCGCATTGGTAATTGCTTTGTATCTTCGACAACTAGCCTTCCTGGCTAGCGTGTAAAAGGAAAATAACGTTATCCCCTTGTACTCGAGAAAGAAAGACATACAGTCAAAGCTAAAACATTTTCAATTGTTTTCTAGATAGTTCTACAGTGAATGGTTTGAATTTCAGCCCTACTTTACTAGCATTATTAATATCCCCTGGAAAAATAAATGACTAATGTAACGACTCTGTAGTTACTCCTAGTAGAGTTGGGAGAAATCTCGTAAACTTCAGTCGTTTTCATTTATTTATTTATTGGGAAACAAGATGTCTGTCTGTCCGTGTGTATGTGAGAGAGAGAGAATAAGAAAGTACCTCAGAAACCCCAGGCCTTAGTGTTAGGCATCAATAACGGAGTGTATACATATAACTTTAAAAATGTAGTTTTTCTAGGGTGTTTGTAATGACTCATGCTGTTCTAGTCTTGTTTTCATCCAATGAAATACTCCAGAGAGCTCCAATGCCCCACCCCCTACCAGAACTGGTAATCCTAAGGATGATGAGCTGGGATGGGAATCACCAGTCACCACCAGATACGATACCTAGATGCCGATTTGATTAAAATTGCGATTCTATAAGTACCACGATTTTATAAATATCCCTATTCTGTATTACCCCCTACTTTTGTTATGCTTGTAAACATTTAAAAAGTTTAATCTTATAACTTCAAATACAAGAGTTATATAAGAGCAAATAATTCACTCCTAACACACGGGTTAAAATAATGTGTAAACAGTAAACTAATTCTTCTGCACTCAGTACGGTTATATCTGAGGCTGATCATCGGGCGCATCCAATCAAACTGAAAACCAGCTGATTCTGGTCGATGTTTGATCGAATGGTTCACCATTATAAACGTCAAAATTGTTCTAAAGCTCACCAGTGTCAGTGTGGCGATGCATAAATTGGCACTAAAGAATCATGATTCATAACTGAATTGGTCTCCCCCCGCCCCCACCATCTCTACTGATGCGTAGCACTCTCTACAGTGTAGGATTAGACATGCATCAGTATGTCGCATGGGCAGAAATGAAAATACTTAAAGCTCATACCAACTCTGAGCCAGATTTCGCAGGACAAATTGTCCCAATTTTTTTTTTTTAGACGTCTAAGGGTTTCTTTGCACAAACACTTAACGTTTGGAAACGAAAAATCTCGTACTTTTCACCATAGATCCCAGGAATCTTTTCCCAAAAGCACTTTACTACTTAAGTCTGTTAAATATTGATCACCGAGAACACAAGTGCTCCATCCTCGGGAACCGTCCCCTTAATCAGAAATGTCAGACATAGGCGGATGTTTCAGTGTTCCTACGATCTGTCCGACCTTATCAAACTGCCCAAGTGCAGCATGTGTGTATAGATCTGTAAAAATTATCACACAATTATTTTCGCTCTCATTTATATTTGAGACTATCAGAAAATTTTTATATATTAAGAAGCACAAGTTTTTCCAAAAGTGTTTATGCAAAAAAAAAAAAAAAAACCTTAATAAGATGTTTAAAAAAATGTGGGATTATAATTAGTCAGAAATCCGGCACCAAGTTGGTAAAATGCTGCTCAATATACTCATTTTACTAATTTTAAGCTCATTAATTGATTTTGCATCAGAAAACATTTTCTGACAGTCACAACTATAAACCAACATAAAAAAAAGGTTTACAATGATACTTTGCAAAAAATAGATAAATGGATGCTGCTCTTGGCCAGTTTGACACGGCCTAAAACGGCTATTGATGATGAAGTAGGAATGCATGTGAGAGCATTACATTTCCCCTCCCCCCAAAATATCAGTAATATTAGGGATTCGTGCGAAGGTCAACTTTTTTATTTTTTATATCAGTTCTTTGTGTTTAATCGTTGCTCACAAACCAACCAGGTGCATACTGCCACCTACTGTGTTGGAGGTATGGAAAATATGCAAGTGTAACAGACTACAGAGAAAAATAATAATGTGATCGCTGGAGAGTGCGGAGGGGCAGCAGTCGTGCCTAATTTGAGGCTTTACACCAAGGCTTATTTAGCTATAACTGCCATTCCCCACACCCAGTGATGAGCCTCATGCTCCCCATCCCTAAAATCGCCTCTGGTGATTGAGCTCAGAAATCAGCCAGGGGAAGAAATAAAACGCACCTTCCACAATCATGTTAAACATTTTGCATTTTTCTGTAGTTGTCCTCATAGGATTGGTCAGATCATTCACACAGCCTAAAACACAATAACACTGATTTTGTGTTTTAACAAGGAAATGGCTCTCGAGTCATTTTGAAGGAATGTGAACAAGCTTTCTTGCATCACTTATTCAAACAAACAAACTAGGACACAATGTACCCATATTCAGTTTTTATTTTAAGCTATATGTAAAAAAAAAAAGTTTTTTCAGGAGCTCAGGATTCCTTATGTTATTGTTCATGGTCTCAGATGTTTTTTTGACGTTTTTTTTTTCTTCTCACCAAGTAGATGATGCCTGCTGCTCTTAACAATCTGTATGGGGTGGCAGTAAAACCTGCAGTCATCAATTCTGCACAGTCAATGAACCTTTTGTTTCCAAGAAAAAAAACTAGCAGTTTAGTAGGACGGCGAATGAGACATTCACTTTCTCCTCTGCCCAGAAATATGATCATATCAAGGTGTTCCCATGATCATGTTCAGCGTCGTTGAATTTGTGCATGGAGCTGTCCCTTGAGTGACAACTGTGATGAGGCAGACGTTTCAGAGACCTCTGGTGTTCTCGCGCACGAAGCTCATAGCTCGTCTAAGTGTGGCACGAGCGCACACACGGGCCCGTCCCTGTCACCTTCATAGTTATGCTGAAAAACGTTGATGAAAAAAATATTGTCTGTTGTATCTATCATTTGAATCAGACCTTTTTCTTTCCTTTATGATCTGACATCAGTTGTTTATTTCCTAGTAGCAAGTTACGTAATGACTCAAAGCCCTTAACAATGCCTTGTATCTACACTCAATCAAGATCAACGTCATGCCTTAAAATATGCCTCAACGCACAGGTTGCTTTATCAGCGGGGTTATTTGAGACAGATAAACGAATAAAGGCTATGAATACTTGGTTAATAAATGCATCGCACAGATCTACCATCTGTCTTCCTAGGCTTATTCGAAGCCAAGGCTTGGCTCACAGTGATCTTCGGCGCACACATTGCGCATCATGCCGCGAGCGCAGAAATCAGGGTTTTGCACACCAGACCGTGCTGCAAATGTCTCTACACACTCATTACTGTTTTTAGAGTGCACACTTCTTGATAACGTCCCTCAGACTTTGCGGGTGGACATGGGGGTTAAACGTTGTAGTTAAAAAAACTGAAGTGATCCATGTTTGTGATGAAATGATGTTTCTCTCTGATGAGTAGCATTTAGATAACTAACCTTGATCTCTTTTTGCCAGACAATGAGAAGACAGCGCACAGAGGTGGTCGTCGAACTGAGAAAGGTAATACTGAGTCACAAAAGATTTGTCTGTCTTAATTCCCCCCCCCCCCTTTTTTTTTTTTATTTTTTACTTTGATGCTGGATGTGTTTCAGTAGGTCTGATGGCTTCTGTTGGGTGTTAACATGCTGTGTAAAGTGTGGGGGAAAATAAGCTTGCGTGCGGTTTTGGGTAGGAAAGTAATCAACAACAGGATGTCGGGGTGCAACCAAAAAAATGACGCATGTTGCATGACCATAGAATCGCAAAGCCCTCCATCTTGAAGGCTTACAAAGCGTCAACGCTTTGCACTCCTTCTGTAAATTAACTAACATGTCCTAAAAAAAGGGCTTCAAAATACTGATGATTGATTACATGCATTTTTTTATTTAATTACCTGTGATTTGCCCTGCAGCTGACAGCTCATGTACAATATGAATGAAACTCCTCCTGATCAATCAATGATGAGAATTCATGAGGGGGGGGAGGTTTTCCTTTAATGCAGTACTAGATAAATTTAGGCTGACTGAAAATATAAACGATGACTCATCACTTTTCTAAAAAAGATTTATGTTGAGGAAAATGTCACTGAGCATTTGTAATCATGTGCACTTTGTTTTATTGTAGAATAAGAGGGATGAGCACCTCTTGAAGAGGAGGAACGTGCCTCATGAGGACATCTGCGACGACTCTGACGTGGATGGAGATTTCAGGACGGTAAAGGAGGTTTAAATTCTTTTATTGTTAGTTTATTTTGACACTTTGCAATTGCGATTTGAACAATGTTTAATTAAAAATGCATGGTTTAATATTGAAACTTATGTCTGTAGACTAGAAGCAAATAACAGCACTAGAAATAGTCACACGAAGGTAGCTGGTGTTTTCAAACACCGAGACCTTTGCTAAGTAGTAATGAGACTGGTAATTAAAAAAAAAAAAAAATCCCTCCCCTTGTCTCTTTGACGTTTTCTGTTGCAACACGATGCCTGCATGTGCGTCATATTAATTATCATAATTTTTAAACAAATGGCACCAAATTAGTGTTTCCTGGGCATTAAAGCTACACATACTGCTGGTTTAAAACAATGTACTGACAAATGGGCCTTTTGATCGAGTTTTTAGTCTCCGTGAGGTCATGTTCACATGAGTCCATAGGTCATGTTCACAATGCTTCAGGGAAAAAAAAACTCCATGTGTATTACTGTCTGTGCATACATTACCTGTGATTAATTGCACCTTTTTGCGATTAGATAACTGCATGGATTCTTACTGCGGTTTCAGTTTGATTGATTGTGCAGTGCTAGTCTTAATCCATAAGAGTCCAGACACATTTCTTGTTTAAAGGAAATTATTGGGGATATACCCCAGAACAAACAACACTTTTTTTTAAAACAACTAATTTTGGGGTTAAAATCCCTTTAATTAGTTTATCAATCAATTTCTTCAGTCAGAACAGACCAAATTTAAAATGAGATGTTTAAGCCTTCTATCTATCTATCTATCTTTATTTATTTATTTATTCTTTCACTTATTAATTAACTACTTCTGTCACATGTGCTACCCGCACATCATTTTGGAAATGATGTAATGATGTTACACAGGGTTTTAATTATATGAAACTTGAGGACTTCATGTTTAAACATCATGGTTTAAAGCTAAATAAGAAACTTTTAGAACATTTAAAGTTTGTGTCACCTGTGTCCATACAGTCTATGGTACAGATTGTTTTATTTCATTTTTTTTTTTACATCATGATCAGTAAAGGGTGGATGCTTACTCTGTTTTCTGTTTTCTTTTTAGCAAAACACCTCATTGGAGGCAATCGTTCAAGTAAGTGCTTGCTGTATAAGAATGCAATATATTACAATATTATACATTAAATGCACAATGTCATGTTTATTAAGGATAATTATCTACAGTACTATTATAATATAAATGTGATATATGGTACTGTTAATTAAGGACGTTCCAGTATTTTTAAGCATGTGCATTCCGGCAATGCAATCTTTCAAAAGATGCACTCTTAAAGTGCCCTGTTATTGCATCCTGTTACATGTCCTCAATTGTCCGTTCCAGAACGCCACCAGTGACAACCAGGGCATTCAGCTGAGTGCAGTGCAGGCTGCCAGGTGAGATATCTGACGAGGCATCTGAGAGCTGTTTGTGAGCACATTTTCAAAGCACTTGTTGGAATGTCAGATCCTCCCCTGATACTGCTGTGTTCGTTGTTGTTTAGTCGCAAATACGACTGGGGCGGACAGGTTCATAAATTAGTTAGCACACTAGGAAAGTGAAAGCACCAGTGTGTGTTTATTCATCTGGCGGGTTTGTGCTGCGTAATCTAGTTATGTTTTATGTTATGTTTTCACCTGACACAGATAAAAACTTTCTGTAACAATGTTCTTAGTTTGAGTAGCATCTAGATTTTCACTTAGCTGTGACAGTGTTTTTTATTTATTTATTTATTTATTTATTTTATTATTTATTATTCTCGATTCAACACTCAACTAATTCAACACTAATATGTCTATGGCAAATAGTAGCACGAGTCTCAGATATCTATAAGAGACGGTTAATGGAGAGTAGAAAGTTTTTCCTTTACCCGAGAAAAAAAGGGGGGGGGAAAGCAGTTAACGCTGGTGAGCCTGCTTAACTCCAAGGCAGCCTAATGAAAGACCGATAACCTGGATACATCTAATCTGCATGTGATTTTGTCAAAGCGTGATGATATAAACAGCACTGAAATACGGCTTGGAGCATGAACTCGCCGATCTGGTTTGTATTTACATTGGCATCGTTTTACATCATTTGAATCTTTGTGCATTTGTAAAGTGCGTCTGTTTCCTGATGCGTCCTTGCAGTTTCGTAATACTTTGTTTCCTCCCTAGGAAACTGTTATCAAGTGACCGCAACCCTCCCATAGATGATTTGATAAAGTCTGGTATTCTGCCGATTCTTGTGCACTGTTTGGACAGAGATGACAAGTAAGTCCTTATCTAGTGCTGTTTTTTGCCTTATAAATGTATGTCATTTTGGTGCGTCAGAAAGTTGATCTTTTGCTCTTTTGTCCCGAAGTCCGTCTCTGCAGTTCGAGGCAGCCTGGGCTTTGACCAACATTGCGTCAGGGACCTCGGAGCAAACGCAGGCAGTCGTGCAGTCCAGTAAGTGTTCCATCTAAGCGTGCTGTGCTTTTGACTTTTGTCATATTTTGGTAAATGTGTTTCTATTTTGTAATGCGCTACAAATTAACAGGTAAGAAGTTTATAATGAATTGGGTTACAACTAACAAGAACGCTCAGAAAGTTACCCTGTAGTTAGGGTGCAGTGCATTTCAATACGAGTACCATTCGTGTCGAGGGAGCAAAAGTGTGTGGGGAAAGATGGCATCCTCTAGTTCAGCTGTCAGTCAGAGTGACACAAGCCAATAATTTGCATCTTTGAGCTCATGGCGGTGGAGGACAAACAGCAGTGCTTTGGCAAGATGAGTTTGGTCGGCTTCATGCATCTCAGAGGAAGCATATGTTCCTAACCCAGATGGTAGGCTGGTGCATGATTGAGGAGAGACAGCTGATATACTAAACTGGACAGTAGGAAAGCAAAAGTCATTCATAAAGGTGATTTTATATGCCATGTTGAAGAACGACTGCACTTCAGTAATTGTCGAGCAGGAACCCAGTATTCAGGAAACGACATGTGCCAGTCTTGGGAATTTAGAGAGCCTGCATGTTCACCACAGTGCTGGCCTGATACCGAGAGACGGCAGTCTGAGTCATTCTGTTTTTTTTTTTGTTGTTGTTTTTTTTTTGTGTGTGTGTGAATGCACAGATGCAGTTCCCCTGTTCCTAAGGCTGCTCCACTCTCCCCACCAGAATGTGTGTGAGCAAGCTGTCTGGGCTTTAGGCAACATCATCGGTAAGTCATTGGTTCACCACCTGTGCCTGTGAGCCATCAATCTTTTATTTAATGGTGGGCGGTTAAAGAATGCTTGCAGGGTATTTTATTTGTGCTTTTGTTTCAGTTAGTTTAACAGATTAGATAATATTATGCTTCTTTGTAGAGATGTGAATCATAAGGGACCAATACCACGTTATCATGATGCACAAGTGCCGATTTGATTCGTAGTGTAATTTTGGAAACTCCAAGAAACCTTGGAATAGTTTAGAGCACTCCACCTGCAGGATTATAGAGGAACAGCAACATTTTATCAGCTCCAATGCAAACAAATATAAATTAGAAAATACATTTATTTTATTTATTATTTTAAAATTATTTATTTATTTATTTATTTTAGTCTGGATGATCTTGAACAGACTTCCAAACTTCAAATCACTTATGCTTAAAATAAATCTTTAACGCAGTGAACAGTAACATTGCCTAATACAGGGTGTCCCAAAGAATTTGACAGAATTTCAAAGTCTAACAACATAGCCAATTTCACTAAAATTTTTAATGATGTGTGTAAAAACTAACCAAGTTTAATGTTTTACATTTAATTCTGTGTTGTAACAAACTTAAAGACGATGAGTTAGAAAAACGGCAACAAGCATATTTGATCGTTTTGGGAGGAAATGACGTGTCGCAGGCAGTGCGCATAGTGAACATTTTGTTAAGCTTTGTATTTATATCAGTATAATCTATGTTGTTGGAATTTTTTATAATTTTTTTTAACATGATGTTTTTGCATAGGACACGTAGTGACTTGGATACAATAAACATTTTGGGACATCCTGAAAGCCCATCTCGCTAACCTAGGGTACTGATCGAGTTACACAACCCTGTTGCAGACTTCAGTATGTTTTATGGCTGTTAAATGTATACTAAGCACGTCTTGAATGATCGTGCAGACATTAAGGGGAAATCTTAAGAAGTGTGTTTGGTGAGCAGCGGCGAGTTATACATCAGGTATGATGTTCTCCTAGGTGATGGTCCCCAGTGCAGGGATTATGTAATCAGTCTGGGTGTCGTCAAGCCCCTGCTGTCCTTCATCAGCCCCTCCATCCCGATCACCTTCCTCCGCAATGTCACCTGGGTTATGGTTAACCTGTGCCGTCACAAGGATCCGCCCCCACCCATGGAGACCATCCAGGAGGTAGGTGTAGGGTGACCGTCGGTGTCAGGCATATTGTTTAATGCTGAAACAATGTATAATTGACGGGGAGATATGTAAAAGGTTATTACGGTTATTTTTATTTTTATTTTTTTCTACTCCTGTTGTGGTATGTATTTTAATTATTATTGTTTTCCACAGATCCTGCCTGCCCTGTGTGTCCTGATTCATCACACAGATGTCAATGTAAGTTTTGCCACAGAAAAGACCCTTTTTTACGTTTTGTATGGGTGAACGTGTATCCCAGAATTTGAGGCGTGGTTCTATACGCTGAGTGTATGTGTAATGTTGCAACTGTTATCGATCAGATCCTCGTGGACACGGTGTGGGCTCTGTCTTATCTGACCGACGCCGGCAACGAGCAGATCCAGATGGTCATCGACTCTGGCATCGTTCCTCACCTGGTGCCTCTCCTTAGCCACCAGGAGGTCAAAGTTCAGGTGAGTTCAATTGCTTTGTGAAGATGTGAAAATGGAATACTGACTGGAAATCTATAAACCATCAAGGTTCAAAAAATAGCTTTTCGTTTTACTGAAGGAAAAAAAATTAGAACACTGACTGGAAATCACTGACCGGAGTCTTGCTGGAAAATATGCAAGTGTTTACACGAGGTAGATGTTTTCATTAGGCTGTTTTCTTTGTTTTTCAGACCGCAGCTCTGCGTGCAGTGGGAAACATTGTGACCGGAACAGACGAACAAACACAGGTGGTGCTGAACTGCGACGCCCTGAGCCACTTCCCTTCCTTGCTCTCTCACCCCAAGGAAAAAATCAACAAGGTATTATTGTTACATTGCATCTGAACACACGTTCTTATTCTTGTGAACGCGATGCAGAATCTTGTATTGGAAGTGATGAAAAAAGGAGACTCGGCACTTGTGTGTTTGACGTGCGCATGGTTTTTAGAACCTTAATACAGGCCACAGGAGACGTTGACACCCTGGATGGAAGAAGATCTGCCAAAGGAACAAAGCTCTTCGATATAGGTCTAACTATGATTAGGGTTAGTTCTAGTTTTAGGGTTAACAGCATGGAAGTAAGTGTTTAAAAGGATGGGGGGCGGGGGGGGGGGGGGGGGTTGGGTTAAATGGTGTGCATGTGTGTGTGTATGGAATGTTCAGCTGTTGGACCGGGAGTGTCTGAGACCCCTGTTTCATTGAAGAAAAGGGAGTGCATCTGAGGCTCATCACTCTAAACAGAGGCCCTTCCGTGATTGAGCCGATGATCAGAGCCTCAAAACCGCTCCCGTCCACAGCTCTCGCAGTGCCGCTGTCTTGCTCAGGGGGTTGTGGCTCCTCCCATAGCCTCCTGCAGTTTGATCCAATACTGTGACTGCAGCTTGTACAGGAATTTACAGTCGGCGCTATGAAACGGCTGCATCACTCTAACCCGAATTTAACATCCCTTTTGCAGGAAGCGGTGTGGTTCCTGTCTAACATTACAGCTGGGAACCAGCAGCAGGTTCAGGCAGTTATCGATGCCGGTTTGGTGCCCATGATCATCCTTCTGCTCGACAAGGTGCCCGTATCTGTTTGTTCAGTGTTTCTCTTTAGGAGTCTCATAACCTGTTTAAGTTTCTGTTCTTGCTTTTACAATTTTGCTCTAGTGTCCATAATTGAATCTTTGTCAAGTATTTTCTTAAATATATAAGCCTTTTTGTATATTGAAAATTGTAAATCCTGTAAAAGGTTGCATGTTCTCTTTGATTGGTGGGTTGCCTCCCACAGTCCAAAGATGTGAATGCGTGAGAGTGAATCTTGTAACAGTCAATTATTTTTCCCAATAGAGACAAGTTTCGGTTTTGTTATTGTTTTGTAAGTTAAAGAATGAAAAGTTTTAAAGGTCTAATTCGCAAACATGTTCTTGCAGGGAGATTTCGGCACTCAGAAAGAGGCAGCTTGGGCCATCAGTAACCTCACAATCAGCGGTAGAAAAGAGCAGGTAAGCCACTGTCAGTAGTTTCTATTTTTGGCCGTGGACGCCTCACCATCTTATGTGGTTTCCAAACTGTTGCCACAAAGTTGAAAGTACACTCTTGTTTACAATGCCTTTTTATGCTGTAATGGTACTTCAACAAATGAATAAAGTGCAATGAATGAAGTGCAGAACACTAGAGCCCTGAACTCCGAGCAGGCCCCCACACCCAACCTTGACTTAAAGCACTTGTGGCTGAATGTATGACGCATCTCAAAAGTCACACCACAAGATCCTAGTGGAAAGCCTTCCCAAAACAGAGATTATTATAACAGCCGAGAGGGATGAATACAGAATGGTGTGTTCAAAAGTTTATGGACACCTGGCCATCACACCCATAACTGCAGGTTGAACATTGTGTATGCATGTTTTCTGATGTTACTGCTTTGCCAGCATTATCTGAGAACATTCACTGGTCATTTCTGTAACTCTGAGGCAGTGATGGGTGGGCTGGTCAAGCGTGTTAGTAAGGTACTGCACGAGTTTTGAAAATAGAATTACCCAACACTATTAATAAACTTAACAATTGACAAATTAAATCTGAAATTTAAATGATTATCCAAGGTCATTCACTATGGAAAGGAGTGCACATTGAACGCAGCCCCGCTGGGCTTTAATGACGTGCACTTTGTAAAGCCTTTGCAACCGTACAACAATTGAATGTATTAATGAAATATCTTTTTTTGTGTTTTTTGAGTGCTCTAGGTAATAAACGGTGTTTTTTTTTTTTTTTTTTTTTCCCTTAAGTAATAAATATATTTATTTCTTAGGCATGCTCGTGACTGTTTTGTAGAATTTAATTGCACAATCCATAAGTGCGTGTTAAAAATAAATTTTGAGATGACACTTTTTTCAAGGTTATTTAGGTTTTAACATTAGACGCATTAGCACCCTTTTTACTCTTAACTGGAGCCGTGCTTGTGTTTTCAGTGTATAACTTTACATTTTTATAAACTGAGTTTTCAGCTGGTAAAGATAGCACATATAAACAATGTAAATGTGTATAAATAAATGTGCACATACTTCAGAGAACGAAAATTTATTGCTATACGATTTATTATATTAATTTAATATACATCATACTATTTGTCTTAAAGTGTGCATACATTTTTGGCTGACTTTTTGTTTGTGTGTGTGTGTATATATAATGCGTGTGTATAAAAATTCAGAGCAGGAGAACCAAATAAGTGCGAACACCCTTAAACAGAACAGCGATTTCACTCCAGTGTTGATGCAGTTGTTTATCTTGTTCTCTAGGTGGCGTACCTGATCCAGCAGCAGGTCATTCCACCCTTCTGTAACCTGCTGACAGTCAAGGATGCTCAGGTGGTGCAGGTGGTTCTGGATGGACTGAGCAATATTTTAAAGATGGCTGACGAAGAGGCAGAAACCATTGCGAACCTGATTGAGGAGTGTGGAGGTGAGAGAGCTTGACGTCTCTAATCCGTTTTTCCGGATGTTGATTAATTTTCTCGAACAGCAGCTCTGAGTTATTCTGACTGCAGTGCTCATTCTAATGCACTGTTTCTGTAGTGAGAGCATGGAAAAGGAACTTCATTTTATCTAAAACTAATAATGATGGGCAAATAGAGATTTCATTTCACAAAGGAAAAAAAATGTTAATGATTTGAATATTTCTGTCTGAGGAAATAACGGTTTGTGAGCAAAACAATTGTGTAAGTGGTAATGTGAACTAATTAGTTTTATAGACTGTAATATGACACTAATCAGATAAAATATTCATTTGCTGAATGAAAAACTTAATTGTTTCTGATTTGGAGCCACAGAAACGTTGTCTACATGTAAAACAGTTGCCCTTTAAAAAGTAATATTCGATGTGTTGGCTTTAGTGTAAAATGCCCCACGCAAAGCTCCTAAAGCGTACTTTCCTGCTGTGTTGCAGTGCTGCAAATTGTTTACTCATTGTGCACAAGTTGCTGCTTTTATTGCTGTCTAGGTGCACCGTATTCAAAATTTTATTCCAATAGTTTTGCATCACGTGATGTGAATTTGGAGGCATGATATTAGAAAACCATTTAAAATTTGTAGTTCTTTGATCTTGTTTTTTGACTTATTACAGATCATAAATCGTTTTAAAAACTTGATTTTACAGTATTTGAAACACTTAACAAATTTTTGTTTTGTTTGTTTTTGTTTAGGATTGGAGAAAATTGAGCAGCTGCAGAATCACGAGAATGAGGATATCTACAAACTTGCTTACGAAATCATCGATCAGTTCTTCTCGTCGGACGATGTAAGTTGTGTGTTCAGTGACCCGCTCATGATGCACGTGGGATACAGGGTTAAATGTATGTTAAGGCCGCTCCGATCGATCGACATCAGTCGATAATCAACCGGTCGATCACGTTACCTGATTAATATCGCGATGACCCAAAATACACGAGTCAACAGCCACATCAACTTTGTATTTAGGTAAAATGTAAAGTTTTTAGGTAAATGACTAAAAAGGTTTTAGTCATTTATTGTTCCATCTGCTGTATGTTACAAGAAGTATACAGCATGACAGTCGCATTTTAGATAAACATTACAAACCCCTTGATACTAGTTAAGGAATGGAAAGCTGTTTAGTCGAGCATAGGCTGTTCTGTTCTATTCAGTTTCTTTATAATCTACGTGAAATAATAAGAGAAGAGAATACGGTGCATGTGTTGTCATCAGCCAGTTCTTATTTCTGTGATCAGCTCGAAAACCCTAATCAGAGCGCCCCCTAGTGTATGTACGCTGAAGATTAATAGCTGATTTAGATCTGCTTGGAGCTACTACATTAATCATGAAACTGATAATTTCACAAAGTTTAGGCTTATGTGAGAGATTTGATGTGTATCTATGTTTAATCTGTTTTGCCTTTTAATGTCACTCCTTAATGGAGGTAAGGGTTGGCTAATCGAGTTGTCGTTCATGTCTCCCGTCAGATTGATGAGGACTCAAGTCTGGTTCCAGAGGCCATCCAAGGCGGAACATACGGATTTAATTCATCAGCCAACGTGCCAGCCGAGGGATTCCAGTTCTAGAAGGGCGACGTGAAAGCTGGAGATTTGTTTGCGATGCAGCATTCTAACATGTACAAAAAAAATTAATTAGGAGAGAGAGAGAGAGAAGCGCGCGCGAATGTGAGAAATTAGATCCATTGTGCTTGGCTCATGGGATCCATGGCTGCATCTAATCCAAGAGAAATTGTGTGGATTTCGTTTGGCATCCTGGCGTGAATCCAGTCCAAATGAAGTTTGTGACAGCGAGTGGGTGCGAGTGAGAATGAGTGGGCTACTAAATGTTGCAAAAACACAACCATCTACACCGAATGCGTTCAGAGAACATTTCGCGAAATGTCACACAAATATCAGGACGTGTCTACTAAATGACAAACAAAAGCAAATCGGCGCAAAAAATAAAAAACACTGGGAGAAACAAGATGTCACAACCAAGCAATTGGACGGAATGACACAAGAAATACGGATAAAACCTCTGAACAAGAATATACACAAAAACAAACTGAGCAACGGGAGGTGTCGTACCGGCTGGCGTCTCCCCCCCTCCCCACAATGGGCCCCGCTGTGAGAGGTGTGTGCGAGTGAGCCGTTTCTGCGTATGAATGTATGGACTTGGGGCCGAGGACGCGGAGCTTACCTCCGAACTTTCAGCGCATGTCGTTCCCCCGGCTGCGCAACGTGTGCAAAGTCAGCGAACGAATGGGTGTGCGTTTGTGTGTGCGCGAGAGAAAGAGGAAGGGTGTGTGTGTGAGTCTGACTGGAGTGTGTGTCAGGCAGGGCTGAATGCTGATGTGTGTGGAGAGTCACCATTTGAAATACTGAAAGGAGCGTTAATACAAAGTAGTCTGGTAAATCAAATAAAGGAAAAAAGAAGTAACAGCAAGGAAGAAGCGGCTGAAAAAAACTTAAAGAATAATAAAAAAAATTGTCAAGCAACAGCAATGATTTAAAATTGAAAAAAAAAAGACATCAGGTTTCTTTTCTTTCTCTTTTATTTTTTAACAACACTGGACTAGGCTCAAAAGTGGATTAATGGTGACGAGAGGGCCGTCGTGTTTAAAAAAAATAATGCACTCTGTAGCTTTCGGGATTTGCTTTTAGGCGCCAGTGTTTTTTCTTCTTTTTTTTCATTTTTATTTTAGCTTCTAAATATATTTTCAATGCTTGTGTAGAACTGCAGTTTAACCCGTACAATCCCTCAATAAGAGTACCACTGTAGTTTTGTCTTTCTGGGGGGAAAAAAAAACAAGTTGCAATCATCCATTCTTACCTTTTCAATACTCTGTATTACTCTTCTGCATGGATTATTTGTTTCTTTTATTTTGCTTCTTGTAGGTTCTCGGTAGAGCCCTCACACCTCCTTTGGTGGGAATAAATGGAGAATTATGGCCATTTTATGTAAAGTCATGAATTTCAATCTTTGTGTACTGAAACGCAACATAGTTTTATGGGTTTTTACTTTTGTTAACACACAACTTTTTTTCCCCTCCTTTTTTATTTGTAAGCTGCTTTTTATATATTACATCTTTCCCACCTCCCCCGTCCCTGTACTCAACTCTCAGTACCCACTTGATCTGCTTCAGTCTAACCTGTTTTTTTATTTTTTTGCGTACACACCGAGGACAGTGTGAGACGAGTGCAGATTTAGGGCCGACATGCCTGTCCCCATCAAACTATATGCATAATACAAATACAATCTTGACTTCTTTTTTTTTTTTTTATATATATATGTATATGTAGATAGTCCTAATTAATGTCAAGCCACATTAGAGGTGTAATTCTTCATGATAGTTTCAATGATTTGAAATAAATGACCTGCCTCTTATTTTGGGGTGTTCTTTTTGGGAGAAAATGTTTTCGTAGCGTGATGATGCTCCAGCTCTCTGAAGTCTCTGGTGTCCCGCAGAACGTTGTCTTGTGCCTTCTTTCTAGAGCACAAGTAAAAGGGAAAAAAAATGCATGAACAAAACAGTGGTGTTCTCGCATACGCAATATTGTCCTTATTCCCTTCTAGGTCTTTCTTTTTTGTTTTTTAAATATATATGTTCATTTCACAACACTCTTTTGTGGTCAAAAACCTTCTGTTGGACATAGGGTATACAGTATGTGCAGCATTCCTTAAAGATGCAGTTTCATATGTGCAGCGTTAGCCGAGGCGGGTAAAACATTGAACTTAGATAATATGCTTAACCTGTTGACCATACGACGACAGGCTAAGTTTCTTTCATGAAATAAATATTGAAACCATACTTTTTTGTGCTTTTTCTTTTTCTAGTTATTGTCTGCTTAATTAATTTTTATGGTTCTATAATTCTTGATAGGGTTCTAGAAATCCAGATATAGGCTGACGGCTAGGTTCATAAATATTGGAACAGATCGTTTTTTTTTTTTTTTTTTGGCCTTCATTTGGACCAGCGCATTGCGTTTGAAATGAAGCACTCGAGATGTGAGAAGTCAAGACCTTCATCTTAAATTCAAGAGATTTGACAAAAGCGTGGCAATAATCAGGAATTACAGACCATTAAAACCTCGTTTGGGTGGCTCATAAATAATGGAACAAATAGTTGACGAGCGGTTTGTGACAAGCGGGTGTGGACTGTTCCTTCATCAAGCATGTAAAAATCCTGCAGTGTTACTTTTGCATTTGGTAGATGTAAGCGTTAACTTGACTTGAGGTCCAAAAAGGCATCTATGCAAGTAATGGAGGCCATCATTAGACTGAAAAATCTAAATAAAACCAATTTTAAAAAGAAGCTGCAAGCTCAGATCGTGGATGACCATAAAATCCATAGTGCCCATATTGAAGGAGGACCTTTTCACGGCATCTAGCCAAGTCAAAAGCACTCTTAAGGAAAAAGACATGTCTGTTAAAGTCTACAGACTGAAGTAAACGCTCACGCTTCCCAACATGGAAGTTAATGCTCTAGAACAGAAAGGCCAGATTAGACTTCACATTTTAAAAGCCTGCCAAATTGAGGCAGTGTTCTGGTATAAGAGTAAATGGCTGCCAGTGGTACGTGTTTATTGATGACCTGCTGATAGAAGTAGCAGGATCAGCTCTGAAGTTTATAGGGCTATGCACTCTACTCAGAATCAGCAAAATCCTACGAAACTGATCAGATGTTGCTTCATATTCCAAAAGGATAATGACTCAAAACATACAGCGAAAGCTACCCAAGAGCTTCTCGGTGCAAAGTAAGTTTATATTCTTTACTGGCCAAGAAAATATTGTGTCTCTTTAGTTACAGAAGCAGGTTCTACAGCATCTCGATCAGATTATCCAGCTTCAAACTTTGACAGCCAGTTTCTTTTGGTCACCACAGAAACAAAATGGCTCTTTCTGAGCGTACACACTTTGCAAGGCACTGCTGGGATTCGAACCCAGGATCTCCTGTTTACTAGACAGGCGCTTTAACCAACTAAGCCACAGCGCCCATGCTATTAGAAAGTTTGCTCAAGTCCTTTACACACATACACACCCACCATGCTGTCTTTGAACTAGAAACAGGCCTTGGTGAGTAGCAGGACCTACAGTATAGTGATATAGAGCACTGATAAATACTGGTAATGTGCAAGCTGAACACTTGTTGGGGGGTGGCTCAATCATTTAACGAGAAAGAGATCCTCTTCAAGGGCTTGTCATGTACCCAGTATGATTTGCAGTGACATGCTTATACTTACGCTTAACGCTCCGTGACCTAAAATGGAAAGATGGAATAGAATACAAGAATTCCACTACAATAAATGAATCACTGAATAAATGGGTCGCCTTGCACCGCTGGGTTCCAGGTTTGATTCCTGCCACCGGTCTGTGTGCATGGAGTTTGCCTGCTCACCCCTTGCTTGGTGGATTTCCTCCCCAGTCCAAAAACATGCAGATTAGGTTAATTGGTATTCCTGATTAATCAGCTACATGGTCCATATTGAAGGAGAGCCCTTTCTGGAATGAGACTCTTTCGACTAATGAAACCAAACTTAACTTGTGCCAGTATGCAGGGGAGAGAAAGGAACAACTCCTGATCAAAAACATACAGCATCATCTGTGAAACATGGTCAAGGCAGTGTTACGGCATGAGCATGAATGGCTGGCAAAGGAACTGGTTCACGGGTTTTTATTGATGACCTGACTGCTGATCAAAGTTGCAGGATGAAGTCCATGTGTATGTGTATACTCTGCTCAGAATCAGCCAAATGCTGGGAAACTGATACGATGCCGCCTCACACTGCAGCTAGATAATGACCTAATGATGAATAATTGACTTTGACTTTTATGACTTCTTGAGCGTTTCATTTCAAACTCAAGAAATGAAAACAGAGGCCAAATGGAGGAAGGAAAGAAAATAACTTATTGTTCCAATATATGTGAACCTGGCTGTACATACCCAATGAGAAAGCCACTAGGGAGAGGCAAGAAGATGAGAAAACCTTAAGAGCAACTTTGGCAATCTGTCCGTACCACTTGTTTCTGTCACCACATTTATCCAGTGGCAAAAACGGCTCTTTTTTGAGCCCACACATTTTGCAAGGCACTGCTGGGATTCGAACCCAGGATCTCCTGTTTACTAGACAGGCGCTTTAACCAACTAAGCCACAGCGCCATGCTGTTAGAAAGTTTGCTCAAGTCCTTTACACACATACACACCCACCACGCTGTCTAGGAACTTGAAACAGGCCTGTTTAAATATCAAGACCTACAGTATAGTGGTATAGTGATATAGAGCACTGCAGGGGGGTATGGCTCAGCCTGATGTGCTCAATCATTCAAAAAAAAAAAAAGAGATCCATTTCAAGGACTTGCTGAGATCTGAACTCAAAATCACCTCTTAATTGTTTTAACTAATTAAACCACAGCGCCTGAAGTTTTGTTTTTGTAGCTATCGGATCTTTTTTGTGTATCCTCTACAGGGCTAAATTGATAACATTCGATCGAAAAAGAAATCCTATTTTTGGTATTTTGTGACGTGCTTAGTGGGTTTCCTCCCACAGTCCAAAGACATGAAGATTAGGCTAATTGGCGTTGCCAAAATTGGCTGTGGTGTGTGAAGGTTGAGATCCTAGCGCAGTCGTGCAAATGGGAATGAATACAATGGTCACCGTTGGCCTCCACACTCCCTAGTTGGACTACAGAGGTTGCTAGATGGACACCAGGTCATATTAGGCATAAGACTGGATACTGATCGCTTACAAATTCCCAGTTCTTCAACCTGTTTGGAGCTTCAAATTACAAATAAACACCTACTGTAAGACAAGTTGTGCAGTACCTGACAACACCATGTGCTGGGATAACTGGTATTTTGTTCTGTTGCTGAACTCTTTCTGTTGGGGGATTCGGCGCTGTGGATTAGACCTTAGAGACCACCTGTGGCCGTCCTTCAAGAGAAAAGCAGCTTGGCTTCAGACGCACTGCTGTTATTAACTGAGCAAACATTACAGGAACAGTACTTAGATGGTTATCGCTCTATTCCACAGGACCTCTTATCAGATTAGCCCTGCATGTTACCACGGGTATAATCTTTGTAGTGATAAATATAAATTGTCAAAGTAAAATAGGAATAGAAAAACTTGGACAACTGGAATGGCAAAACCTGCAGTGACACTGCTCACTGGGTGCATTGGGGTAAACTGGTGTTTTGCCGCATGGAGCAGTGGGTCTCAGCTCAGACCATGGAGCAGTTGGAGGCTGGAAAAGCAGAGTCGGGCTTTACGGAGACATAAAGTTGTGTACTAACAGAAATATATACTAACTTTTCCAAAGATTTTCCAAAAATAAATGAGGAACAGAAAGGGGCCAAGCATTTTTTCTTTTTATTGCACAAACTGCGTATGGTCAGAGATGTATTCAATTCAATTCAATTCAATTCAATTTTATTTATATACAGCTTTTAACAACGGTCATTGTCTCAAAGGAGCTCCACAAAAAATGAAAATGAAAAGGAAATTTATGGGAGTGTGTATATGTGTGAGAAAAATGTATCTAGATAATGAGATTGTCCCTGATGAGCAATCCAAGGGTGACGGCGACGGTGGCAAGGAAAAACTCCCCGAGATGGCAATAGGAAGAAACCTTGAGAGGAACCAGACTCAACAGGGAACCCATCCTCATTTGGGTGATAACGGATAACAGAAATTATGTAACATCATGTGTGTTATGCAGCTGAAAGTTCGATATAACAGAGGTCATTTAAATTAACACGGAGTCCAGTTCAGCACAGGGATGAGTCAGCAGGTGCAGAGCGCAGTGGGGGGTCTGGATCACTGGCAGCTCAGGAGCCGCACATGTAGCTCCAAACCATCATGAAGCAGAGTCCAGCTGGAGCAGGTCCTTCTCTGGATGCCTCAGGAACCTCGCAGGGTCGGCATCTGTCTACTGAAGCTGGCACAATCTCCAGATGCTTTGGGACAGGTAGAAAAATAAAGAGCAGGTGGAAAGAATTAGCGTAGTTGCCATTCAGGATAGATGGACTGTAGTATGAGGTAATGGGATGAATTACGTGTATGCCAGATTAAAGAGATGCGTCTTGAGTCTACTTTTAAACTGGGTAACTGTATCTGAGCCCCGAACACTGTCAGGAAGGCTATTCCAAAGCTTCGGAGCTAAATAAGAAAACGCTGTACCCACTTTTGTAGATTTTGATGTTCTGGGAACTACAAGAAGTCCGGAGTTTAGTGATCTTAAAGAACGCGGTGGATTGTGACGTATCAGAAGACTGGCTAGATATGTGGGAGCTAAACCAAATGAAGTATGAAGTGTATGAAGTGAAGCAAAAGGGATGTCAGTCATGCCAGAGTGGTTTAGCTATGTGGTTTAGCAGAATAGTGTGTGAGATGTAGCAGGAAAAGGATTGTTAACAGTTCAGCAGCAGGTCCGACAAGGCTTATGTGGGTGCAGGCTTTCATTCTAACCAAGCAGAAGCTACACCTGATCATCTAATCTTTAATCTGTTGAGAACAACGAATTATGAAGAACAGATGATTCCTCTGCTGGACAGGAATTAAGCCTGCACCCACATGGTTCTTTCAGAATCCTGTTTAATCCCCCATTGAAAGACACTTCTGGGATTTGAACCCAGGATCTCCTGTTTACAAGGCGGGTGCTTAAGGTAAGTGTTACTCTTCCTCACACAATACACCACTGACTAGACTGAGTTTCTATTTCAGTAATGAAGCTGAATTCAGAATACATACAAATGTTATTAACAGTTAATAGTCCTTTAAGGGATGTTAGATAAACCAACTTAGTCATTTGTTAGTAATCAGCCTCAGTCACAATTTCTCTGATTTCGAGCCTGTTTCTGCGGCTCTCGTTTGAATAACCTGCCCTCTACTTGAGTTTTCCCAACCCATGGACTAGATGAACAGACCTGAACATTTCTGTAGATCCACCATTTTGTTTTTGAACGAACCTGGTTAAGCGGACCAAAGAGCTCCATGGGTTAACATTAGCAAACCAACAACTTTGTGCCTGACTGCTTCACCAAACCTGCAGCAGTCCACCGTTGGATTGGCCACAAAACATTGCCTAAAAAATTGGTATCAAGCTAAATGTAAGCATTTTAAAAATGATTAACTTTACGCTGTGGGTCTCTTTGGTTGGGTGCGGATTGGCACGAGTTGTTCTCACTTCCGACAATGCCCATGGAAGAGAGGAGCAGAGTGAGAAGTGGCTCATTTGCTTTGAAGTGACGGACACAAAAATCAAGACATTCTGAAAAGGGGCTACTTAAACAAGTTGAGAAAGAGGCTGTGGTGATAGATCCTTGAGGTTTTTGCAAAAGCTAGTTTTTCATCGTTACACAGCTAGTCACATCATTTTTGAAAAAAGGGTATAATCTGATCTCGAGTGCAAAACCAACCAAATCACAGGCGCCATTTTTGGAAACTTTTGGTTTGTTTGTTTCTTCTATTGCAGTGGTTTATAACCCTGGTTCAGGGGAACCCAGTGTCCTGCACACTGTAGTGTTTTCTCTGCTCTCAGCACACCTGATGTAAATAATCATCTCAAGAAGCACTGCTCTGCAAAATTGCTGAAGATTGGAAAAGAAAATCTAGGCGTTGAAGAAACTGAGCAACACTTGGGACACCTGGGAACACTTGGATAAAGACCTGGTGCAGCATCTCGAAGGAAAGGAGACTTAGCATTTGCTCATGTCCATGGGTTCAAGACTTGAGACAGTTGTTGACTGCAAATGATTTTCATCCAAGTAATAAAGACAAGCTTTATATTTTTTGAGCCCCTAAAATATTTGTGCTCTTCTTGAGCATCCAACACTGTACAAGGCACTGCTGGGATTCGAACCCAGGATCTCCTGTTTACTAGACAGGCGCTTTAACCAACTAAGCCACAGCGCCCTGCTGTTAGAATGTTTGCTTAAGTACTTTATGCACATACACACACCTGTTTGAATAGCAGGACCTACAGTATAGTGATATAGATAATTGATAATGCATAAGTTGGACACATGTGGGGGGCTGGTCCTGATGCGCTCAATCATTCAAAGAGATCCTTTTTAAAGACTTGCTGAGATCTGACCTCAAAATCACTTGTTAATTAGACCGGTGATTTAAGCAACTAAACCGCAGTACCTTTTTTCACAAAGGTCGGTATGGGAGCTTCTATGTTGATAGCTGCACAAGCAGCATAAAACATTTGCGTAGCCAACCTGGCTCACAGACCGAAGACCTCCATGGGTTAACATTAGAAAACCATTTGCTACAAGGTCCAGTCAAAGTATGAAGTTCTGTAAGTTAGATTGGAAAGATTAATAAGTTGCACCTTAGTGTGATGCTGCCGTCAAAGCTTTTTCTGTTGCTTCGTTAGAATGCATTGATCACTTGCATTGTTAGGGATGTGTGAGTAACGTTACCTCTATGCAACATGAAAATGACTATGAGCAATGAATAATTGACTGTAAAGCTTACCCTGACCCTATCACAAAACTGTAAAAAAAAAAAAATAAATAAAAAAACAGTACACGTGTAATGGGTTAACATTCTTTAAATGACTATGAGCATGGATAAAATTAGCCGAGTCAAGTCAAGCCACGTAGGCTTTTATTGTCACTTCAACCATATGCAGTTTAGTACACAGTGAAACGGAACAACGTACCTCCAGGTCCAAGGTGCTACATACAACATAAATGAACAACATAAATTAACAAACTAGCTAACTTGGAGACCTAATTAGCCAGCTAGCTGGGACAGGACAGATTACCATTTTAGGTTAAACAGAGAACTATCAACGTTTTTATACAAAAGAGACAACATGGAGTGCAACAAGAGCGAATCTAAATTAGCTTTAAATTCTTACTGGTAGTACGTAGCCAAAGATGAAGAGAATAAGCCATAGAGGTCCTGAGAAACTTAAGAGATTTACCATATATTTCCACTTACTCCATGTTAGAATATCAGTTCTGAAAGCCTCCTGTATGATTGGTTAAAATTCTTTGAGAATCTCTTCAGACTCCTGGTTCTAAAAATGGCTACTGAAACACGCCGAGAAAGAGGCGGTGGTGATTAATCCTTGAGGTATTTGACCAAAGCTTGTCACAAAATTGTATTACAAGGGTTCATGAGAATAAGGGTACCTGAACAGAAACCCCTTTCAAAGTCCTGTAAAGATTTGCACCACCTAAATCAAAGGACACCATTTTTTGGAAACTTTTTATTCGTCTCCTAAATTGCAATGGTTCATAACCCTGGTTTAGGGGAACCCAGTGTGGTGCATATTTTAATGTTTTCTCAACTCTCAGGGCACCTGATGTAAATAATCATCTTTGGGACCATGGGTAAGAACCACCGCTCTATAGGGATAAAAAGTAAATTGCTGAAGATTGGAACAGGAAATCTAGGCATTAAAGAAACTGAGCAACACTTGGGACACCTGGGAACACCTGGGTAAAGACCTTGCGCAGCATCTCCAAGGAAGGATGACTTGGCATTAGATCATGTTACATGGGTTCAAGACTTTTTACCCAGGTATTAAAGGCAATATTTATAGTATTCAAGTATTCAAGGAATATTACCCAAGTATTAAAGGAAATATTTATATTTATAAGATATGTGTGTTAAAATGGTTAATGCCATACTTTAGTTAATTGACTTTGCTTACATCGTGAGTGTTTCATTTTTAAACTCAATATGGTGGTGTATAAAGGCCAAATGGATGAAGAGAAATAGACTTTATTGTCCCAGTATGTATGAACCTGACTGTACATACCTAATGATCAGGTCAGTGGGGAGAGGCTAGAAGATAACAACCTTAAGGCACTTCTTGGTGTCACTGAAGAGTGAATGTATAAGTCATTACAATACAGGTGCAGTAGATTAATGTCAGATATACAGTGTGTTTGAAAGGATGTTCATTGTGAGCAGGTGGTGATAATTGTCCTTGGCAGTGTTTTAAGCTACAGAAGCTGGTCTTGATTACAACTCTACAGCGTCTCAGTCAGATTAGCATGCTTTAAACAGTTCTTTCCTTTACCACATTTATCTGGCAAGAAAAAAAAAGGGCTCTTTTTGGAGCAGACATATTTTACAAGGCACTGCTGGGATTCGAACCCAGGATCTCCTGTTTACTAGACAGGCGCTTTAACCAACTAAGCCACAGCGCCATGCGGTGAGAAAGTTTGCTTAAGTACTTTACACACACACACCTTTATTGTCTTGGAGCTTGACACAGGCATGCTTGAAGAGCAATACCTACAGTATAGTGATATAGAGCCCTGCAGCAACTGGTAATGCGCAAGTTGGACACATGTGGGGGGCTCAGTCTGATGTGCTCAATGACTTGCTGAAATCTGAACTCAAAATCCCCTGTTAATTAGGCAGGTGCTTTAACACACTAAACCATAGAGCCTAAAGTTTTGTGGCTATTGCATTAGATTGCATCAAAAAAGAAAACCTTTTTTTTTATTTTTATTATTATTATTACACAACTCTTCTTAGGTAAAATCTAATAAAAATGTTATTTGTCATGTACACAATATGTACAGGTGTATAAGCATGTACAGGTGGTTAGCGCCTAGAACCGCCAGGTCCTGGGTTTGAGTCCCACTTCAGGTCTGCATAAATGGAGTTTGCATATTCTCCCCATGCTTGGTGGATTTCCTCCCTCAATCCAAAGACACGCAGATTAGGCTGTTTGGCGATTACAAAAGTAGCCATAGTGTGTGAATGTTGAGATCCTACCAAAGTCGTGCAAATGGGAACGAATACAATGGTCACCATTGGCCTCCACAGTCCCTAATAGGGCTACAGATTTTCCTAGATGGATGGATGGAAATATGGTGTGTGGGTAGAACAGCTGCGGTATCAATTAATTGTTTTTTATTCGATTTCTCTACTTTGACATCAGGTCATATTAAGCATAAGACGATAATGGATATCGTGGATAATGATAGCTTGCTCAAATTAGAGAGGGGAAAAGAAAACAGAATGATTGCAAGAACAGCATTCGCACTGTTCTCTGCAACAACTGGTATTTTGTCACTAAGTGAACATAGTGCTGAAATTAGTGTGAGCTTAATGCAGGGGGATTTACTATTGTGGATTACAACAGTGGCCGTCCTTCAAGAGAAAAGCAGCTTGCCTTCAGACGCACTGCTGTTATTAACTTCCAGGATCTCCTGTTTACTGAGCAAACATTACAGGAACAGTACTTATCGCTCTACTCCACAGGACCTCTTATCAGATTAGCTCTGCATGTCACCATGTGTATAATCTTTTTCGTGATAAATATAAATCGCAAAAGTAAGATAGGAACAGAAAAGCTCGGACAACTGAAATGGCAAAGACCTGTGGAGATTTAGCCTCAAATGCAAAACCTAAAAAAAAAACTCAATCACGGCACGTCAAGTTTTGTGGCATCACACTTTTTGGGAACTTTGCTTTGTATCCTCAATTGCAGTGGTTCTGTAGGACCCCCATGTCCTGCACATTTTAGTGTTTTCTCAGCTCCCAGCACTCCTGATGTAACTAATCAGCTCTGGGACCATGGGTAAGAACCACTGCTCTATGGGGATAAAAAAAAATGCTGAGGATTGAAAAAGAAAATGTAGGAGTTGAAAACGGAAACTGCAGGAATGATTGTAAGATCTGCATTCACATTGTACATTTGGCCAACTGGTATGTTATCACAGGTTTTGTCGCCTGGAATAAGGTTATTTCTAAAAACAGAGGTTTTTGCTTACGAATGAGGCACGAGTGACATCAAATCCACATATCCGCGTGTGCTGAACGGGGAAAAAAATTCTACTACTTTACTTTTATACCAGACTCATAGCTGTTATGCGAATGTAAGCATAAACATTAGTAATTACTAATGTTAATCGGGTAAATTGTGTCTAAGCTACACCCTGTCGCACCTTACCTGAGCTGCATTTTAAGTCCAACGTGCTGTATGAATGTTTGAACTTCACTATGGTAAAACAGCACCAACAGCCACTCAAGGGGTGTCAAACTGGATCCAGAAAAAGTCACGTGCGTGCAGGCTTTCATTCCAACCAAGAAGAAGCTACACACAAACCTCCTAATGCACTGCTGAGGCTTGAACCCAGGCTCTTCTGTTTATTAGACAGGGACATTAACCAACTAAGCCACAGCGTCACGTCATGGCCAATCATTGCTTTGAAACTTCACCCCAAGACTTTTTTTTCTGCTTTGCCTCCTTTACCACTTTGTGGAGACTATGAGGTGGCTTCATATTTATCTGTTATCCTGGAAATAAGCCCCAAATTGTAGGCAGAGGTACAAGATTCTGAGCATCAAAAATGGTTTTGTCCACCCATGGCTTCTCACTGGGAAATATCCTGATGTTGGTTTTTGGACAGTATCATGTGTTATTTTCCCTTTTCCCGTTTTTCAGAGAAAAGCAACCTGGTTGATGATATGGGGCAGCGGTGTCAAACTGGATATCGACAGAGCTATGCAGGTGTTCTGCTTGGTTTGAATGAAAGCTTGAACACACATAGCCCTTTCTGGTTCTAGTGTCACACCACTGATATAGTGTTTCAGAAGTTTCACTGTTGGGATTTGAACCCAGAACTTTGTTTACTCAAAATTGGGTGGTTGGTTATCACTCCTTCCATAATATCACCGACTAGATAATTCCAACCTTATTCTGTGTTTCTCGCAGTTCCATCTCTCCCACGTTCATCCAAATAAAACAACTAATTTCCAAGCAGGCATACCTCCTAAGGCACTGCTGGGATTCGAACCCAGGATCTCCTGTTTACTAGACAGGCGCTTTAACCAACTAAGCCACAGCGCCATGAAGTCAATGGGGCCTAATTTGTTACTCCACCCCCAAGACATACCGCTTACAAGACAAATTTTTTCTTTTTCTTTTTTTTTTGAGTTGCCAATTGTTTTTCCATTTCCATCAGTAATCTTTAATCTTTTAAATTAAAACAATTACAGTTCACGCCTGCCCTTCTCCATGGCTCACCACCCGCCCTTCTACATTTTCCTGATGCTGCTGCACAACCTTTGACACTGCTGATAAGTTAGAAGCTACGGCAGCAGCCGCTACAGCAAACGTATCAAATGAAACCTTTTTACTTTTGGTGGCCTCCAAACTTTAACGCTTTTACATCTGTCTATTCTGACTTGACTTGAAATGGAGAAGGGTTGTATGAATATACTTTCTAGAGATATTTCATTGCTCCACCTCTGACACCATGTTATAGGGCTTACGCTGTCAGTATAGACGACAAATCAATGGGCTGCTGACCCTGGGACAGCCAGACGGCCCACATGCCAGATAACCAATTTAGCCCTGATGAATACTAATATGACAACACAGTTTCGAAGAGACATGGCTTTAAAGGCACTGCTGGGATTTGAACCCAGGATCTCCTGTTTACGAGACAGGCGCTTTAACCAACTAAGCCACAGCGCCATAAGCTAAGGCCTAAGGTAATATCTAAACAAGCCACAAATACCTTTAAATTAGGTCATGTAAAGACCTGGTAATTGGTAAGATCTGTTACACTGACCATACTTATCACAACCATATGGCTTATTACTAAGCTACTCGTTTATGTCTGCTGTTGTCGCTATAACGCTATTTCAGTCCAAGATCATTCTTTTGCATGATGCCTCTGACCTGATCTGTACTGTATACGTTAACACATGTTTATTCATTCTTCAACATAAGGGTATGTTAAAACTGGACATTAAACTCTTATTTTTCATTTTGCTGAACTCGATGTCATTATTCTTGATTAAACCCAATATTTACAAAGGACTCAACTGACTTTGCATTTTGTAATTTTTCTGATTTGCACAGTGTATAAATACTTGCAAAGAAAGCATTGCTGGGATTTAAACCCAGGCACTCATGTTCACTAACCAGCCACTTTAACAAACTAAAGGAGAGCATTTCTTTATATGATATGATACTAGTATTCGAAGCCGATGAGACCTGCGGCGGATTCAGACGGCTAGTTTTTTCCTGTCATCCATGTACTGGCTGGATTACATGGACATCAGCCATTCTGGACAAGTAACTAGAAGACACTTGGACAACTTGCATAGACAGCTGCTGTTCAGGACTAGTTCTAGTGCTTACGAAAAGTGTGCTCATTATTCCAGGGAAAAGAAAAAACTCCTTTTTTCAGAGCACTTCTGGGGTTTGTACCTGAAAGGAGGAAACCAGAGAACTGGGAAGAAACACTCCAAGCACGTCGAGAACATGCCAACTCCAAACACACAGAGATTTTTTAATGTCTTGTATATTCCTGGCTTTGTACAATATTATACAATATATACAGTACATAATATAGTACACGATTAATCCTAACCATAATCTCTATGTGTGTGGAGTTTGCATGTTCTCTCTGTGCTCCTCCTACGGTCCAAAGACATGCAGATTAGACTAATTGGCATTCCCAAATTGCCTGCAGTGTGTCTCAACTACGGCCAAGATGACCAGAGAGCCCACAGTTGAGCTTCAAAACTGCAAAGTTGGCAGTCTTCATTTCTTATTAATGTGTCCTTTTTCTGTGAGCAAGCTCCCCATCAATCTATCCAGCTTCCATAAACCAGCTCTTGTATGTTGGTCTCTTTTATAGAAACACAATTCTTCTTCTTACAAATACAGTATATATGTTGTACAATAATTCCTAGACCTATTGTTCAACAGCTGTTCAATTGTAATAGACTTTTGCATTCATATGAAGATTTCATAGATAAATACAGTGTCCCTTACAAGTGTCTCCTAATATGTACAGTATATTATACTGTTATTAATGCTTTTCCTTTTAGCAAGATACTATTCAAATATTCATAGCTCTGTTCATGTAGGTATGTCTATTAATTACATTTTTATCCTTGACACAAAAATTAAACATCTTTATCAAAAACTGTCTCACTCAAAGAACAACAGCTGTTTAACATAAATGGACAGACCAGCTCCTTGATAGTAGAATATGGATCAATGTATTTACTCTCTCCAACAAATTTGTTACCCCAAAAAAATGTAAGAACTTTTATTTAACATTTTACATGAATAATAACCATTAACCTCTTTGCCATTCTTTTGGATATGAATGCACACCTTGTAAATATATATATATTTTTTTCTGTTTTGTGATTCATTTTCCACATTCTTGAACTATTCTGGAGATTTTGCATTATGTAATTCTGTAGCAAAAGCAACAAAAACAACAACAGTCAGTTGTTGTTTTAAGACATGAAGTTCAGTTGTTCTGAAACTGTTCTTGCAAGAACAGTGTTGTCAAGTACATCATGATCTTATGAAGACCTTACCAGGGAAGCAAGACCCAAACTTACCCTTTCCGGTTCTAGTTTGATGCCCTCTGATAAAGTGTTTAAGGAGCATTGCTGGGATATCAACTCAGGATTTTGTTTACTCACAGGAACCTTAAGCGCAACGACTGGATGGTTGGTTATTATTCCTTCCATAATATCACTGACCAGATAATCTTAACCTTACTATACGTTTCTTGCACCACATTCATCCAGATAAAACAGCCCTCTCTGAACACAGAAACCTCCCAAGGCACTGCTGGGATTCGAACCCAGGATCTCCTGTTTACTAGACAGGCGCTTTAACCAACTAAGCCACAGCGCCACACGATTGAGGGGGCCTGCTTTAGTACTCCACCCCCAAGACATACCTCTGACAAGCAGTATTAAATGTAAATATAGTGACACAGAGCAATGGCCCAATGTCTTGTGGGGGGTGGAGTAATAAAGCAGGCCTTCTCAACCTCATGGTGAAACGGAGTAACAGTATTTCCCACGTTGCTAAATACAGACAGTGAGCAGATTTGCATGGCTTTGAGCTATAATGCACTAGACCCGGTGTGCCTATTCATTCACCCATTCCAGAGACTCACAGAAATTTCTCACAGACTCAAGCTCACCAGGTTACTTGACAAGTGTGTTAACTAACTGAACAACAACATTTCAAGTTTTGTGGTTTTAACACAAACAATAATGGGTGCAATGTGTCAGGCAGTGAAGAGATGATGAAGTCCCTGAGCAGCCTTCTGAAGCATTTCATCACACAAGGTCAGGGCTACAGGGTGATAGTCGTTGAGTACAGGTTCTGAGCATGTTACCTGAAATGCAGAACATGCAAACTCTGGAAGTTGAGTCATGTCAACTGGATGTTGTCTTAGTTCAATACAGGAAGTCCAGTTAACATGACTCACCTTCCAGATAATCTCACCTGAATGACTGACAATCTTCACAAACATGCAAACGCTATGCACACAGAGACCGGAATCAAACATCTGGCCGGGAATCGAACCCAGACCCTGGAAGTCTAAGGCGACAGTGCTAACCACAAAGCCACAGTGCCATTTCTAATCTTATTACTAAATAATAATATGATAATAATAAAGGTCTGTGGGCATGGAGTTCTTCCCAAATTTGGAGTTTCCTTCAGGTAATCTGGTTTCCTCCCACCAGATTAGATTAGACATGCATTAGGCTGATTTTTGTGGTGTGTGGCACCCTGTCCAGGGTGTACCACGCCTTGTGCCCGATATCTCAAGGGATAGTAATATAATAATAATAATAATAATAATAATAATAATAATAATAATAATAATCATATGTTACGTTTACTTTAGTAATAATAACAATAATAGTATTAATAATAATAATAATAATAATAATAGGCAAACCTAGGTGTGACGTCACAAAGAATTTGTCCTGTTCTTTTTAAACCGTCTTATTATAACACTAGACTGTCACCGTTGCATGAACGTTATGACGTTAACGACGCGCTGATTCAAAACCTTAAATAGAGAGCTTTGATTGGTGGAGAGGGTTCGACATACGCGTGCGCACTGTATTCCGGCCGTTACTTGGAAACAGAAGGCAGCGCGTGCGGGGAGCTGCACTGCTCAGGTGAGTGCTCTGGCGGTTTATAGATTTGACACCTACCAAAATGTATTTGTTGATAACTAGCTTAGCACGGTTACACGGTTTGTTTTCGCTCGTTTTTTGTTGTTGTCGTATTCTAAATAAATAGTGTTTCGATAGGACGTATTGAACCTGATAAGTTTCCTTATTCGTTCATTTACAGGAGATAATCATTATGACGTAATGTATTTTAAAATAACGGACGCCACCTGTACGACAAACAAACTAACAAATACAACGGGAAAGAGACACATTACTGAGCTACGTCATGTCCGGTTAACGCTTTGTTAATTTCATTTCCTGGGTATTTTTGATCATTAATTATAATGTTTTAGTCAGGTTCAGTATACTGTAATCCTTTCAGAGGTTTTTTTTTTAACAGGGTGTAAATTTACTTTGTGTCTTAAAACGAGTTAAATTAACACTGAAGTGATGTTACTGAAGTTTATCCTGTAAACATGCAGTAAACAAACTCCCAAACACACAGCAAACGCTCTTACACACTACGTCTTCATACATAGTAAAACCATGCTGAAAGCATCCAAGCTATGCATTAATATCCTTTGAACAGCTGATACTGAGATGTGTCAGCTAGTTATGCTTTGTAAAGCTGCTCTCCAGTTATCTTAAGACTTCTGTCTTATCAGCGCTTTTTGTTCAAGGCTACTGTCTCTCTAGTCATTGCTGTTCAGGCGTAAATATGTTACATCAGTTGATTTGTAACTGCAGTGCGAGCAAAAATGGACGCCCCACTTGTGATTGTGAAGAGCAGAGTGAAGTAATTCTGGGTTTTATTGTGCTACAAGCGGAAGAGCATAATTTAGACAGATACTCTAAAGAAGAATAAAGTTTTTTTAAAGAGAATCATTACTTGCGATGAGACATGGATTCATCACTACGAGCCTGAGAGTAAACAGCAGAGGATGGAATGCAAACATCCTCAGAAAAAGCACAGAGAAATATTTCAACCATCAGCTAGAAAAGTGATCTCTCATCAGGAAAAAAGGTTCAACAATCAACAGTGATCATTACAGTGAGACGAATTAAGAGCTGAAGCCTAAACTTCAAAGTAAACACAGAGGACTGCTATCCAAGGACGTTGGGTTCTTGCATAATGATGTAGGTCAGCACACTTCTGTCCACACTCTGCAAAAACTTCTTTTTGAGGTGTTTTTGAGGTGATGGCGTCCTCCCTATAGACCCGATCTCGCTCCATCTGACTTTTATCGGTTTAGTCCACTATAAGCAGGCCTATGAGGACGGAAGTTCACTTCTGGTGAAGAAGTGAAGACAGCGGTGCATTAATGGCTTACAACTAAGCCTAAAACTTTATTTTTAATGAAGGAATACAAAAGCTTGTTGACAGATGGACAAAGTGTATTGAAAAGCAAGGAGATTATGTCGAAAAACGCTGTATTTGTTTTTTCTAAACATTAATTCAAATAAATTCTACAGCCAGACTGCTTTGACTCACCCTCATAAATGACTAAACAAAAAATTAGAAGGTGTGTCCAAACTTTTGACTGGTACCACATACAAATAAAATGCTGAGCACAAAACAGAATTTACTAAAAAATATGTATAGATATTGGAGTCCGTGTGCTGATACTACTAATACTAGTACTGTATATTTACAGTATCCCTCGGATCATATAGTGTTGTAAAAAAAAATTGCCCCTTCCTGATTAAAAAATAAAATAAATAATTAATTAATTTAGTTTGCATATTTGTCACAATTAAATGATTGAGATCATCAAACTAATTTTTATATTGTACAAAGATAACCAAAGTAAATATAAAATGCAGTTTTTAAATTAATTTATTTAATAAATTTCATTTATTAAGGGAAAAAAAGCTGTCCAAACCTGCCTGGCTTTATGTGAAAAAGTAATTGCAGGATTGTGTGTTATGCAGGGTTATTGGGTTATGCAGCAGGACCATTGTCTGAAACACACCAGCAAGTCTAACTCTGAATTGCTCAAGAAAACAAAACAAAACAGAATTAAGGTTTTGGAGTGGCCTAGTTAAGGTCCAGACTTAAATCAGATTGAGATGCTGTGGCATGACCTTAAACAGTCCGTTCAAGCTCGAAAACCCTGCAACAATTCTGCAAGGACGAGTGGGCCAAAATCCCTCCACAGCAAAGTAAAAGTCTTATTTCCAATTATCACAATGCTTGCAGTTGTTGCTGTCAGCAATAACCTCGTCATTAGGTTTAGGAGCAATTACTTTTTCCACACAGATTTTTTCCCCTTAACACATGAAATTATTTTAAAATCCTACATTTTATTTTTGTTTACTTGGGTTATTTTCATAAATTTTTTTATTTGTTTGATGATTTAAATAATTTAAGTGTAATAAATATGCAAAAAATAGATTCCACTGCCCTGACCAGAATGAAGCGATTACTAAAGATGATTAAAGAAATGAGAACATTTACAAATTTTCCCGTCACCCGTTTGCTGTAGCAAAATAATCACAATATCCATCTTGTTCAGTCCATCTCAGCATGTCCTACAGTTACACTGACAATGATTTATTTTTTTATTCTAGATAAAAATTTCCTAGCTGTTCAAGGACTTGAGATTTTTTAAAAGTCTATGTTAATTACATTGAGTGTTATTAAAAGGGACAGCAAGTACAATTAAAGTACAATCTTAAGTGAGCAGACCTCAGTCTGAAAATCTAACACTGGACTGCAAAAGCTTTTTACAGTAAGGAGACAACATCTCTCATCCTTCTTAAAATTTTTAAAATCAGTATTGTGTTAACATTGACAGCGAGATGATTGTAGAGCAGTAGTGTTAGTCTCAAACCCATTAATGAGTTTCCTAATAAAGAAAACAAATAAAGCATTAAGATTGATTCTTTTTTTTTTCTGGGTTTCTCAGGATAGCATCAGTAGTCGACTCGTTATCATGCAATGGACAATTTGGAGGAGGATTTGACTTGCTCCATCTGTTATTCCATTTTTGACAATCCACGAGTACTACCATGCTCCCACACCTTCTGCAAAGCATGTCTGGACAACATACTCAAGGTCGCCACCAATTTTTCTGTCTGGCATCCACTCCGCCTACAGCTCAAGTGTCCCAATTGCCGTAACTTGGTGGAACTTCCACCCACCGGCGTAGAAGCTCTGCCGAGTAACGTCAGTCTGCGAGCCATTATAGAAAAGTACCAGTGTGACAATGAGCCTCGAGCGCCTTCCTGCCCTGAGCACCATCGCCAGCCTCTGAACGTCTACTGTGTCCAGGATTGCAAGCTTATATGTGGCTTGTGCCTTACTATCGGGCAGCATAAGGGCCACACCATCGATGATATTCACATGGCGTATGTCAAAGAGCACAACAGCCGAGCCGAACTAGTAGAACTGCTCAGGGACAAGCACTGGGAAGAGGTCTGTGACCTGATGGAGAAGCTAGAACAGGAAAAAATTCGACACGACAGTGTAATAAGGCAAGAACGCAAAGCTGTCACACAGTTCTTTCAGGGCTTAGAGCATCTCCTTGAGCAAAAGAAAAGGGCATTCTTGAAAGTTCTGGATGAGGCCAGTGGGCAGCTCGCCTACGCATATAACCCACTCATCGAGAAGCTTAAGGAAATGAAGGAGGAGCAGCTAGAGCTCATCTCGAGCATCTCAAGCATCAGTGAAGATGAGTCGGCCATCGGTTTTCTGGAGAAGATGCACCACTTAAGGGAGAGGGTTGATGCACTGACCCAGACAGAGCTGCCTGAAGTCCCAACCCTCAATCTCACACCCTGTTTAGAGGAGTTCCTCAAGGAGCACTGGTCCAACCTAACGATCGGAAGTTTGGAAGATGGTCCAGTTCCAAAAATTTCCTGTCATGTGAAGAAACATTCCACCAAAGAGCCACAGCCAGCAATATCTCACAAACGGACGTTCAAGTTCTTCTTGACTGTTGTGTCCTTTCTAATGGTGGTGCTGTGTCTTCTGCTTTTCTGGTTAAATCCACTGAATGAAGCCTCACCCGTGTTCTCCAATCTCTCACAGATTGGTCAAACAGTACTGAGTTCAGTCCGTGAAATTTCTTTACCACTTCATGACTCGGGGACGTTTCTGTACCGCCTCTTTAATGACCTTTGCCTTAAACTCTATTAATATATTTCAGATTTAGGAGAGAGCACCCATCAACATGTGGCCTTCTTTTCTAAAAACATTACGGCTATGTTAAGTCACTGTGAAAAGAAGTACTGCTCTGCGCTGTAGTGGTAACTCGGACATTTGCGCGTGCGTCAGGCAGAAAGGGTCAGTTATGCATGACTAGACCGATTAAGACAGCACAGCCTGCAACGAGCCACAACATTCCTGTTTAGTGATAAAAAGTTAAACTGGACAGTTCATGTTTCTTCAGAGAACTTATCAACTAATATTTTAATACCAATGCTGCTGTTTTGTTTCTATTTTTCAATGTTTTCTACTGAAATTTTAATAACTTGTCTGTCTGTATTTTTTCTCTTATTAAGGCCATAATCATATCTATGAATATTTTGACTGTTTTATTGTGCCCAACTATTTTAGAAATTAAACTACATGGGCCTCAGAATGGCGCAGTGATACAGTGCTCGCCCTATCATCCGGAAATTGCGAGTTCGATCCCCGGGTGATGGTGTTACCTCTCACAGCCGGAGGCCTAGAGAGAGCTGATTGGCCGAGCTCTCAGAGGGGAGGGATGACAGGTACTTGGTGCTCCCACATTAATCACGGCTCTACAGCCAATCAGGGGCGTCCATGAGCTCACGAAAGCAGAAGGAGCGCATAGCGCTGTCCTCCGAGTGTGTGGTTTCGAAAAAATTCGGTTGGCTGGCGTCACGTGGTTCGGACGAAACATGTGATTGTCTTCACCCTCCTGGCTGAGTGGTAGTAGTAGCCTTAATGTGGGAGCCCCCTAGTGACGGGGAGGAATTGGACACGATTAAATTAGGGAGAAAATCAGGGAGAGAAAAATTTTTTTTAACTACAAGCTGGGTGAAAATATTAAGACTTGGGGCACAAGGCAGGGTACACCCTGGACAGACTATTTCACACACTATGGATAAGTTGGGAACGCAATTATCCTAATCTGCATGTCTTTGGACTGTGGAAAGAAGCCAGAGTACCTGGAGGAAACCCACCAAGCACAGGGAGAACATGCAAATATGCACACACAGACCCGAGGCGGGAATCAAACCCTGACCCTGCAAGGCGACAGCACTAACCACTAAACCACCGTGCTACAAGGTGAAAATAAACTAGCCAATATTGAATGGTTATAGAACTTAGTATCTTATGTTGGCTGGGAAGAAGCAGGCCTCAAGAATGGCCTCCAAGAAGTCCATGTGATTTTCCCTCCCTACTCTTGTAGGGCAACGAAAAGGAGGTTCTCTCAGCAATAACCGAAACGACATCCTTCAGAAGACTGCGTTCCATCCCCGGCCGTTTGAGGAAACTGTTGGACACCACTGGTGCCTATGTTAAAATTTAAATATTTGCTTTCATTTTTCTATGTAATAAAGTACATGTACAATTGTGTTTTAAATAAATTTGCATTAGAAATGTGGACTTTACCACTTTTTAATGCCTAGTTACTTTTCCCCCAGCCTGTGCATTATGCCTTAAATAAGGGACGCACTGGTCAAAAGGAACCGTACAGCACATGAGATACTGTTCACCAGGTGTGTATCTAACCTCTCAATCTACAGGCTGTACAGAATCCAGGATATACAGGACAGCCTTGGGTGCACACTAACATGTAGCTGAAAGAAAGAAATGTACCCAACTATGAAGTTAAAGTATGTTCCCCCACCCTGGGAAAAAATGGCATTCATGGGAGAGTTCCAAGGCAAAAGCCACTGCTGACTGAAAAGAACACAAAGGCTCGTTCCATATTTGCCATTTATATGTATCTAAAAAAAATTTTTTACCCAAGACTTTCGGGCAAATATTCTGTGGACTGATGAGACAAAAGTTGAACTTTTTGGAAGGTGTGGTAAATTTAACATGTTTCATAAAATCATACCAATTGTCAAACATGGCGGTGGTAGCGTAATAGTCTGCAGCTTGCTTTGCATTTTCAGGATATGGGTGACTTGCCATAATTATGTAGGGTTATGTAGGGAAAACAATGATCTGAAAACACCATCAAGTCCACCTCAGAAAGTCCCCAAAACAAACAAATGCTCGAAACCCCTCTAATGTTGCTGAATTAGACCACATCTGATAAGATGTTTGCCAAAAATCCTCCATGGTGATTTGAAAGACTTTATGCCAGTTACCGCAAACACTTCATTGCAATTGTTGCCGCCAAGGGTGGCACAACCAGTTAATTAGTTTTAGGGGGTAATAGCTTTTTCACAGAAGTCCACAATTAATAAGTGAAATAATTTGAAAAACAGCTTTATGTATTTTTTTCTTGGGTTATCTTTGTGTAATATAAAAATCTGTTAGATTATCTGAATCATTTAATTTTGACAAATGGGGCAAAAAACACTTTCATAACACTGTAGATCTGGTTTGTTTAAAGTGGCATTGTACAAACAATTGAAGGGTGAAAAAGAATGGCTGCTGTAAACCCCGCCTCAGAGTTACAGTTCTCCATTTCAGTGCATAAGCAACAGACGGAACAGGATAATTTACATTTAAATTCATGTTTTATATAAAGTTTTAATAGTACAAACAGCAGCATGTATAATAAGGTTAAAGGAATTTAACCTGCACAGGAGAAAATTTAGACAGGTGCAAGAGAGAAGAATTTAAGAGTGATCGACACAGACAAAAGAAGAGAAATGTCCAAGCATATATTTGTTGCTCTATCCTGATGCAACTTCAACATCTTTGAGGACAATGGTCTTGGGGTTGATTCCCACGTTTTTAGTGGTGTTGTGCGTTTTGTAGATGCCGATCAGGCGGTCAGCCATCTCGAACATGTTGTTCCTCAGGGAGATGATGATGAACTGAGCATTCTTGGTTTGTTCCTGATAGGAGTGATGAACAAGAACATTAAAAATATATAATTAAAAATATATAAATATATAATTTAGATGGCATGTGCTTTTGATGATGCGTTTTAAACAAACCCAAGGAAATAGCAAAATATGAAGCATCAATCTTTCAAATATGTTATACCAGACCTTTAATCTGCTTGAACTCCGACACAAGAATATAAAATATTACTATGACTATACAAAATGGCTCTTGTTTAACTTTGTCAATTGTGAGTTAGAGGACTAAAGCCTGATTTATGGCTCTTTACGTTTTTTGCTTCATGCCATCTTTGTAGTCATAAAAAGATAAAACAATTACTGTTTTTTGCTTCTTTTTTTTTTTTTTTTTTTTAAATGTTGCATAATCAAGTAAAAGGCTTAAAATTGAACTTTCAGAAGTACATTAATAGATCTTCAACACCAATTTAAAAGGGATAAAAATGATAACACTTACATATATGTAGCATGCCACAATGGACACATTCTTGAAATCCAGAGCGGCATCTATCTCGTCCATGAAGTATAGAGGTGTTGGCTTAAAGTGGTGCAGCGCGAAGACCAAAGCCAAAGAACTCAGGGTCTTCTCTCCTCCAGACAGGTTGTAGATTTTTTTCCAGCTCTTCTTAGGAGGACGCACACTGAAAAAAAATCAGGAATTTATTTAGCGAATTCTCTTAATGTTTATTTTAACTTAAATATTTTGATTATGCTGACATTTATGATCAGTTGAACAATGGTGCTAATGTAAAACTCTTATAAAAGTAGTTTATGATGAATAACTGATGACAAGGAGAAAAAAAATTTGAGATATAATTGGGCACTTTAAACGATTCTCAAGCAGCCAGCCCAAGTCTGAACTCTCCAGTCAGAAGCTGAACACTTTAAACTGAGCCCCATATGTAAAATATGTGCAGGAAGACAAGTTCCTGAGGCCCTCTGGTGTTCTCACCTAAACATGATGCCCTCAGAGAAAGGATCCAGGCTGTCTACAAGCTCCAGCTCAGCATCACCCCCCAGTGTCAGCATCTGATAGTTCTCCTTCAGCTTGTTGGTAATGATGTTAAATCCGGCCATGAACTCGTTCAGTCTCTGTTTCCGCAGGTCCTCGCAGCTCCTCTTGAAGTTGTCTCTCTGGTTGGTAATCTCATCCAGCTCTGCTACTCTCTGCAAATAAAGCTCCTCCTGCATGCGTACATACAAAAACATGTTAATGACTGCAGCAACACACCATAAATGACTGGAGTTTCATGTCTAAATCTATAAGATACTTTCAGACTATATTATCATACTGTAAAATGTGGGCATGTACCTTCTTCTTGAACTCTGCTATAGCTCCCAGGTTGGGCTTCATCTGAGCGCAACGGTCCTCCAACAGTGCGATCTCGTTTTTGATGACATCCGCGCTCTTGATAGCCTCCAATTGTTCGGTGTTCAGCTTGGGTAGTTCCTCTGCTGGTTTGTCATCAATCGTGTGCAGAGCAAGCTTTGTGGACTGAGGAAGTAGAGAAGAATAAATATTACAGTACTGTAATATTTAGACAGAACCACAAGACTGGGAAGAGTTTATGTAATTGAATAAATGCACTGCTGGCCAAAAAGTCCAATATATTTCTTCATCTGTGATGGATCGGCACCCTGTCAAGGGTGTACCCCGAATCATGCTCACAGTCTCCTGGGATAGACTCCAGGCCCCCTGCTACCCAGTATATAGTGATCTAGACGATGAGTGAGTGAGTGATTTCACTATACGTCTAAGTGATCTCCAATGACAACATTCTTCTTGAAGATGATGGTGCAGCACTATCCTTACAGATTTTAATAATGTATACAGTTCTTAACATAAATTTAGTAGTTTCAGCCATCTCCATCGTTTTTTTCTGTTCTTGATAACGGCCAATAATTTGACCCTCCTGAAACAGAAACATTTTGATCCACGACCACAGGATGTCTCTTCTGACGTGGTTGGGTTTAAGAAACGAGAAGCCACTCACTGCATCAGTTAGGGATAAATAACTAATTACCAGCTGAACCATATTAATCAATGCAGTAATTATCCAATGAAAGGCTCTGCTTAGTTGTGACGTTTTGGCCAAGCAGTGTAGAACGGTGTGGAGATGTTTCGTCGAAGGCACTCACCTCTTTTTCCCAGTGTTTGATCTTATTCAGACACTCAGCGATGGCCGTGTCAATTTGCTCCACTTTTAGCCGAACGTTCAACGAATCTTTCTGCAAAGTGTGCTCTTGCTCCTGAAGGGCCTTGATCTCTTGCAACACCCCACGATGTTCGTCCTGCACCTCAGGCAGCGCCTCCTACAGGTGAGGTGGTTGATCATACACATGGTAAAACACTTGATGTAAGAGTAAAAGCTCTAATGTGCTGACTAATCCCATATTTCCCTATTTTGCACATTTTGACCCGTGAGCTGTGGTGTTCTGTCTCAAGTTGAAGATTAAATCCTGCCTATTTTTTTATGAAGTGAATGTAAGCAGGGCAGTTATATATGACTGCTTTTGTGTGGCTTTGGTATTTTTATTGCTGGTTTCATTTGCATTTCCAAATAACCGTGTTTTCCAGATTCTGAAAAGATTCTGTCATCCGTGCATGCTAATTAATCCGCTTGGTTAAAGCTATTCAGTTTTTAAAAGCAGATTTAAACTCTGCCAGTGCATGCATTGTAGCTTTGGGTTTCAGGCATGTGTGCAGAAATTTCAAAATCAAGGTGCATCGCATGACCGCCAAATAAAAACCTAATAGCTCATGCTAGTTGCCCGGGCTATGGATTTGTCAAAATAAAGGTGGCTTAACCTTGTTTTTGTCCCCAGGACTTCAATTTAAAATGTTCCTACTTTTGTTCACTAAAGAGCAGACAAAGGGCTACATTTCCCAAAGTATTTCCTCAATAATTCAGACTCACGTAAAAACTCTAACACGTATGTAAATATGAAGAGATGCATCGTTATTTTGTTGTAAGCTATATCCTAATACATGTGCACCATCACACACCTCAGCCTCCTGGCAGGACTTCATGATCTCTCCTGCTTGATCCTCCAGTTTCTTCAGCTGCTCTGTAAGTTCCTCCATCAATTTCTCATTCTCTGCAATCTCGGCTTCCAGTCGTGTGACTGTCTCCTCTGCCTTTTTCAGATTACTGTCAAGAAAACAATGAAGTTTAGATGATGCAAATCACAACTGCTTAGCTTATATTATTACTTGCTGAAAGTACCTTAAACTTGAAATGGCAAAATTAAAAACCCATTAAAACAGATTTTGCTGTTTAGGAAAGCCTTTAAAAGTACCTTTTTTTGTTTAATCTATGCCCAGAAGCTTTTAAAGCCACAACATAATTTCCCAAGCTGTTTAAAAGGCATTCAACTGAATGCATGTAAAACTTCTGACCCACTGGAATTATAAGTGAAATAATCCATCTGTAAAGAAACTAGCTGAAACTAGTGACACTAGAGATGGGAATCACCAGGGATCTCCCAATACAGTAATCACGCTACCCAAATGCTGATTCGATTTGTATTGCGATATTGTAAGCATCACAATTTTATAAATATCCAGATATTAAACCGTTTTAGATTTCGCAACAATTCTAAACAAATCAAGAAAATAATTAGCTCTTGCCGCACAGGATGTGTGAATAGTTTAGAGTGCAGGATTACAGATGAATGGCATCATTTTACTGCAAACGTATATAAATTTAAAATGTACAGGGTGCGTGAAAAGTGACTAGGCATTAAGAATTGTTAATAAAGTCAAACAAATTGTACATGTACTTTGTTACATAGGAATGAGACGCACACATTACAAAAAAAATTGAGTGGCGCACATGTGATACAAGTTCGTATAGCAATGAAATACTGCCTAATTAAATTTCACCCACCTTTTATTTAAAAATGTAAATAGAGTAAAAATAAATAAATAAATATAGTTGCAAGCAACGATGACGGGCCCAAGCACCCTGTGCCATTCCCACCCCGGGCGCACCGCACAACCGGTTTCATTCGAGTGTGCTAAGACCTCGAAAAAGCCATCGCCACTCGGTCGCACCTCACAACCTGCACACGTCACACACTATACAGGGCTAATGTCAGTTTGGGCCCTAAATATTTGTTGAGTGCATGAGTATGTGTGCGCGCGTTGTGAGAGAGGGGTGTGCGTATGTGTGTGTGCGCGCGTGTGTGTAAACATTTGTAATATGGGTGTATGTATGTGTGCATGTATGTGAGTGTGTGCATGCCTGCGTGTGTGTGCGCGCGCGCGCGCGCATTAGTGTTTAAGGGGTAGTGTGTGAGTGAGGGAGAGAGGTGTGTGACGATGTGCTTGTGTTTGTGTGTATGGTTAGAGTCTGTGTGTATTAACATTAGTGATGTGTGTGTTAGTGTGTGAAATGTGTTTGTGTGTCAACATTTGTGATGTGTATGTGTGAACAATAGGCCGCAGGTGCTGGAAGAAAAGTCTCACACTATGATATTCCTCTGTGTGTGTGTGTGTGTGTGTGCGCGCGCGCATTAGTGTGTAAGGGTTAGTGCGCGTGTGCGCGCGCATTAGTGTGTAAAGGTTAGTGCGTGTGTGCGCGCGCATTAGTGTGTAAGGGTTAGTGCGCGTGTGCGCGCGCATTAGTGTGTAAAGGTTAGTGCGTGTGTGCGCGCGCATTAGTGTGTAAAGGTTAGTGCGTGTGTGCGCGCGCATTAGTGTGTAAGGGTTAGTGCGCGTGTGCGCGCGCATTAGTGTGTAAAGGTTAGTGCGTGTGTGCGCGCGCATTAGTGTGTAAGGGTTAGTGCGTGTGTGCGCGCGCATTAGTGTGTAAGGGTTAGTGCGTGTGTGCGCGCGCATTAGTGTGTAAGGGTTAGTGCGTGTGTGCGTGCGAGAGAGAGTGTAAACATTTGTAATATGGGTGTATGTATGTGTGCATGTGTGTGATGTACGAGTGTGTGCATG
>JAAGKR010006119.1:455-45554 GCA_011419295.1 Clarias macrocephalus
CCCCCCCCCCCCCCCCCCCCCCCCCCCCCCCCACTGAAGAGTTTGAGGGTAAAAGCTTGCGAAGGTGATAAAGGTATGAAATAATAATTTCTAAAATATTCACAACTCAAATTTCCTTTTTTTTCAGATTCACATTTACTCAAGTTTAATAAATAAATAAAAATCAGACAGAGAGAGAGAGAGAGAGCGAGAGAGAGACTCAGCCCACACACTCAGTTTTATTCACGACAGGAAATCTGAGGAACATTAAACATTTTAAATGAGTGTTTATATAAGTGCAATAAATTAAAAAAATATGATATTTAATATATCATATTAATGTTAATATAAATTTCTTTGGTATGCTTTACCACATATATATTCACACACACACACACACACACACACACACACACACACTTTACAACTGTACAACTGTTTTTAAAACTAATTTAAAAATAACTTTTACTGAAATGAAAAAAAAAAAAAACATTTTGGATTCCTCGTCCAGGGTGTACTGTACCCTACCCTACTGCTTCCAACCATCCCCCCCCCCCCCCTTCAGGGTTTAAGTTAAGTGTAGCTGTTCTTTAATTTATTGGGTAATTAACCCACATTTTAAAAACAATAGCGTTTTTATTTGTAAATAAAAAAGTGTGTGTGTGTGTGTGTGTGTGTGTGTGTGTGTGTGTGTGTGTGTGTGTGTACAGCTCTGTGCAATAGTCTTAGGCACCCTGTGTTTGTTTTGTACAAACTTTATTATACATGTTTATTTTATGACTTCACTATTAAGTCTGATTTCCAAACATTAGTATTCCAGCAAAAAAAAAAAAAAGAATCTTACAGGAAAATATCTGTAGGCCAGAAAAGAAATCTGCATATTATGTAAAAGACCAGTTTTCAGACAAAAAACTAAACAAAAGCTTCTGGGTTTTACCCTGATGAAAAAAGTAATAAATGTATTTGTCCAATAGTTGTACACACTGAAAGGACAACAGGCTGCTACTTGCACTAGGTGGCGTAACGTTTGAACACCGCTCGGCCATTTCCTTTCTGTTTACAGCGAGTGCGCGCATAAGAAAACGCATTTTCAAAAGCAATAGGAGAGAATAAATCATGTTCGGCTCGCTCATCAATGATTCACACACAGTCACATCTCATACACACTTGAGTAATTCTTTTAATTGTGTAAAGCTGCTTTGCGACAATGACAATAGTTAAAAGCTCTATACAAATAAAATTGAATAGAACTGAGTTGAATGTCACTTTGTTCCGCATCGTCCAAACTTAACAGATGAAATGACAGACACAAGTGCCGTTAGCGTTATATCTGATAGCTGATATAAAGCTGAATATAAAACACTGATTAAGAAAAGGTTTTAATGTTGTAGAGAATATAAGGGAAATTTTTGCTTTGTTTTTTATTTTGTTGTTTTTTTTGCCTGAGTGCATCACTAAAAACATTCCCAGAATGCATTGCAATCAGATGCAGTAACTGGGTAACACACTGAGTGTGTTAAATGATTACAGACTTCACTGAACCTTTTATTTCATTCTGTGTGTGTGTGTGTGTGTGTGTGTGTGTGTGTGTGTGTGTGTGTGTGTGTGTGTGTGTGTGTGTGTGGAAAGCTCACATGAGTGTATAATATAAGTAGCATCATCATCAACATCTAATGATAAACTGCAGAATTGAATGTTTCTGATGTTTTATTGTAGAATTATCCTGCGGTTTGTCTTCTTATATGTTAAAATTTGTTTTGGTTTGACGTTCGGACCAAACGTCATGAAGTGTGTCCAGACCAAGGTCAGTTTGTGTCGTTAGCAAGACACACTTACACTCAGATTACATCACATCGTACCACTTGGAGAGTTTTCTTTTTCACGAGTAAATATACGGTATATAAGTACGATCGCGGTCTCGGGACGGGAGGACCTGGGGGACGCCTCTTAATCTGCTGATGTGGCTTAGAGTGTGTTAGGGACTAAAGCACAGAGCTAACTTTGACAGTCGAGGCTGATTTTACGGACCACGGCCTCCCTGACACACACCGGCTCTTTATCGGAGGCAATTAAGGCAGGACACTGTGTGTGTGTGTGTGTGTGTGTGTGTGTGTGTGTGTGTGTGTGTGTGTGTGTTGTGTGTGTGTGCCCAGCTATTAGCGAAAGCCTGCTTTCTGCTCGTCCAAACAGATGGGTCGCATTAACCCGCCGTCGCTGGCACGCACTGTCCATAACAACGCTTCAGAGACAGGGCGCGGGATCAAGGACGAGTGCAAAATAAAAGCATTAAAAGGCCAACATGGTGTAATTGTGGCGAAACGCTCCACAACCTGGCCCCTTCGTCCTCCTTTCATCACCATTCCAGCAGCGACACGCCGCTAATTAGTCCGTATTCACTCAAAAACGTATTTGTTCAAACCGATAAAGGATTCGTACTGAGCGAGTAAAGACCTCATTGTATAAAGGCCAAATATTCCCAGTCGTTCCCACTGAAATGTCCATCCAATATCAGAGACGGCTCGTCCCTTTCATCGCTTCGTCTTTCATCGTTTCATTGGCTGAGCGTCTAAACGATTCTCTTATCTGTGGAGTTTTACAGCCATTATAGAGCCATCAAAGGGTGAAACATGTAAATGTTTATTGTTATAAAATCCAGCAGGATGTCAGATTGAGGCGGGGCGACGATCTCATACTCGGTTTTAATCAGGGTTTAACTCAGATTCAGGATTTATTTTAGCTCTCTACATCATTCATGACTCTCAGCTCTCTTCAGCTTCTCTGTTACCGTTTTGTTTGACATTAAACACAGTTTTAGAATAAATTTTACTGCCATAAATTATTAATTTAACTCAGTATGGACTAGCAGCTGGTTTCAATTTTAGTTTTAGACATCAAAAATGAGGCACGACCTTAAAGGAGGTGTAGCATCATCTGTCTTAGTAAAGGGGGCGTGGCTTGTGTGCCTTAGTCTCAGTGAAGTGGGTGTGACCAGTGTGCCTTAGTCTCAATGAATTGGTCGTGGCCTGCATGCCTTAGTCTCAGTGAAGGAAGTGTGGCCTGTGTGGCTTAATCTCGGTGAAGTGGGCGTGGCCTGTGTGGCTTAGTCTCAGTGAAGTGGGCGTGGCCTGCATGCCTTAGTCTCAGTGAAGGAAGTGTGGCCTGTGTGGCTTAATCTCGGTGAAGTGGGCGTGGCCTGTGTGGCTTAGTCTCAGTGAAGTGGGCGTGGCCTGTGTGTCTTAGTCTCAGTGAAGTGGGCGTGGCCTGTGTGGCTTAGTCTCAGTGAAGTGGGCGTGGCCTGTGTGCCTTAGACTCAGTGAAGTGGGCGTGGCCTGCGTGCCTTAGACTCAGTGAAGGAGGTGTGGCCTGTGTGGCTTAGTCTCAGTGAAGTGGGCGTGGCCTGTGCATCTTAGTCTCAGTGAAGTGGGCGTGGCCTGTGTGGCTTAATCTCAGTGAAGTAGGCGTGGCCTGTGTGACTTAGTCTCAGTGGAGGGGGTGTGGCCTGTGTGCCTTAGTCTCAGTGGAGGGGCTTGGTTTTTGTGCCTTAGTCTTAGTGAAGTAGGCGTGGCCTGTGTGCTACGGTTTCTGTGGCAGTGGCGTGATCTCTTTCTGCGTGCTGTGGAGGGGGCGTGGCCTTCCTTGTGTGTGCGTCATACTTAGTGAAGTAGGTGTGGCCTGTCACTCCCACATCATATACTGTACAGAGTCATCCAAAAAATTTATACACACTTCAGGAAAAGAAAAACTTGTATAAATATGTTAATACTAAACTTATTGCTAGAAGTTATATATGAATATATTTGATAATATTATTAATATTGTCTTAATGTAATATACATCATAGTATTTTTCTTTTTCTGAAGTGTGTATACATCTTTTTGGCTGACACTGTATTGCACTGAATCTAAAGTAGAAAGAACTAAATAACTGCGTATTACATAACATATACATAACTACTGCATATATATACTGTACTGTATATATATATATAATGGAAAATGTACAGAATGGAATTTCTGGAAGTGTTTGGTACGCTGAGTTACGCTGCAGAGTCAGCACATGAATATAAAGAAGTAAAAAAAAAAAAACAGGAAAAAAATAATAAGTGAACTCAGGGATGTAAAGTCAAGTTCACGGCTCGTTGTCGGGGAAACAGAGGAGCCGGTACATTTCCACCTCTCTACAGACTCGACACAAAGGAGCTCCAGCAGACAAATGAGGCTGTCTGCGCTTTGTTCACCGCCTCATTGTTATCACCGCGCACTAGCTAGCCACTTTCACTCCCGGTGTAGCACAATTACTTGTAACGCTCAGGCTAACCGCTTATTTACGGCGCCGCCTGACACCGCGCGGGAAATGTCAGACGCAGAGAGTGTGTCGGGTTCAGAGCGACAGAGACGCTGGTCTGTCAGTGTGCTAATGAGATGTACTGCTGACACAGGGCCGTGAACGCTGGAATACACACAGGTCCGAGCTGGTTAACGAGCACAGGTGAGGGTCAGGGGCGGGGCCGGGACTGGAGTTCGGGTAATTGGCGAGACGGGGAAGGTGGATGCTGATGTTTGTCTGTGGCTAAGAAAGATTCACTCTACTGGACTGTAAAGAAATAAGCATACAGTATGTTGATACTTTAACTCATGCCATGATGATGATGATGATGATGTAGGGCTAAGTAATGTTATGATCCAAAATCGATATCGTATTAAATTATACCACATTTTTCCGAGACTGAAATATCACGAGCAAATATCATGAAATGTCATCGTGTCGTTAATATTTTTATTTTTCATACTCTAACATGTTAATATTTTAAAACTTCCCCTTTTTAGTTTTAGCTAAATTATTTCTGTACCCATTATCATTTGTTTATGTTTAGACAGTCAGACATGTTTACAGTGTGTATGTGTGTGTACACACACACACACACACACACACACACACACACACAAAACATGAGACTTAAAAGATTCCTTGCTTTTATTTGTCCATTTCCTTGTTTGCATTGGCCAGGGTTGAAACATGTCAATTCGAATTCCCCTCTAATGTGACCTCATATAGGAGGAGCCCCTCCCCTGTCTTGTGGCTCTGCTCTGCAGTTCTCAGGGGCGTGGCTTAGCAGTATCTCATTTACATAGATGCTGAAACAGGGCGTTTGCAAGAGAAGTGAAACTGTGGGAGTTATTTAAAAATTCCTCATTAAAGGGGGATTTCAACTGGGGAACACACACACACACACCTACACACACACACACACACACACACACACACACACACACACACAAACTGTTTGGGGGAGCTCTGAGACCTGAGTTCACTTGTTTAAGAAATAGTACAATATGAGAGCTTTGAGCCTAATTTCTGCTGAAAGAAGACAATCTCAAGTCCTCGTTAAGAGTCACACATAAAGCAGCAGATAATTATCTCATTTTGTTGTTATTAAAATAAACTGTTAAAGTATAATCAAAACAGTTAGAGGGAGTTTATAACTCAGGAACTGTTTATTTCCCAGGAACAAGACCCTGTTAGAAACAAGTCAAATTAATTTTTCTTTAACAAACATGGTGTTTTATTATTAACTGTTATTATTACTGAGTAAAAAGTATTTAACTTCCTGGTTTGTTGCAATTGGTGTTTGATTTGTTTGTGGTGTATATAATACACACACATAATGTCACGGCATGCACCAGTGATGGGCGTGTGCCTCAATCTGTTGACGCTCCTCAATCCCGAGGTGTGCAAAGGGGCGGGGCCACTGGAAGAGGACACAGTGGAACGGTGCACCACCACTCCTGAGTCTGCTGAATCTTCCTGCAGGTGTTTTGCAGTCAAATGGGGGTTTTGATTTGTCTTTCTGACCAGCATACGATCAGTTCCCTCCCAGAGTTTTCATGGTCTTCCAGATCTCATCTTGACCTCCACAGTTCCCCTGAACTGCATCTCTTAATTACATTTCTCACAGTGGAAACTGCAAGCTGACGACGCTTTGCCATCTTCTTGTAGCTTCTCCTACATTGTGGGCATCAATAACTTTCATTTTCAGAGTCTTACACAGCTGCTTAGAGGAACCCAGGGTTGTTGAGTGTCTGCAAGTGTGTGCACAAGGTTTGAAGAGTCAAAGTATTTGTAAAGCTTTGACATTGGGATTTACTAATGACAGCTGTTGCCATGCATCAGATCTAACGAGCTGATTAAGGTCTGAAACCTCTGAATCTGAGACTCTGGAACTCTTAGGGTGCCCAAACTTTTGCACCTGCCATAATAATGTTTTTATTTTTTATTTTTGTTCAATTTATAAGAAGTAACTGTGCATCAATGTTTGCTGAAAATATTGTGCATTTTTACAATTTCCAAGAGAGACTGTCTTAATTCAGGTCATTTTTTTTTTTATTTGTATAGCGCTTTCAACAATTGTCATTGTTGCAAAGAAGCTTTACACAATCAAAAGAATAATTTAAGTTTGTATGGAATGTGAATGTGTATGAATCAAAATGGTCAGATAGTCCCTGATGAACGAACTGACGGCGACAGTGACGAGGAAAAACACTCCGAGATGGCAGTAGGAAGAAACCTTGAGAGGAACCGGACTCATCAGGGAACCCATCCTCATCTGGGTGAAACAGAAAGCAGGAATTGATCTGCATTCATGCTCTGTGTGCAGTTCAGTATAACAGTTGTGAACAAATGTTAATTGATGTTAATATGGAGTCCAGGTCTTTACTGGAGGCTCAGGTAGACTTGTAGGAAATTCCAGTCCTGAACTATCGAGCGACTGCAGCCAAGTCCGCAGAGAAACAGCTGTCAACATCAGTCGAGGCCAGAACCGTCTTCAAAGTAGAGTGAAACCGTCCCCAGACATCGGACGCATCTCCCAGCAGTAGCAGGCACCAGAATGATTCAGACAGGTCCAGGCGGCAGAGGGGGTCTGGATCAATGGCAGCTCAGGAACGACAAGTGTAGCTCAAGAGAGAGAGAGCAGAAGAGGAGAGATAACAGTTGGGTCTGATCACAGTCACATAATGTATAAGGTGAATGTATATTTAGTGTAGAGTGCACGCAGGGACTCCGGCAGGACTAACTATGACATCATCACTAAAAGGGAGGAGCCAGAAGGAAACACAGACATGAGGGGGAACTGGGATGTAAAGCAACCAAAGTCAATAAACCTGAGTGATCAATGAGATCTAAAGGGGAAGACAGCATCTAAACATACCAGTTCACCAGATACTCTACGTCCATGAGTCCCCCAGATCTGCTCCTTTACCTAAATCTATTTACAAACATGCTGCGCTAAATAAACAGGTTTTTAGCCTAGACTTAAACACTGAGACTGTGTCCGAGTCCCGAACATTAATAGGAAGACTATTCCATAACTTTGGGGCTTTGTAAGAAAAAGCTCCGCCCCCTGCTGTAGTTTTAATAATACGTGGTAATGATAAGCAGCCTGCATCCTTTGATGGAAGTAGGCGTGGCGGATCATAAGACACTAGCAGTTCACTCAGATACTGCGGTGCGAGACCATTTAATGCTTTATATGTCAAAAGTAGTATCTTAAAATCAATGCAAAATTTCACAGGGAGCCAATGAAGTGAAGATAAGATAGTGGTGATGTGCTCGTATCTTCTGGTTCTAGTGAGGACCCTCGCTGCTGCATTCTGGACTAACTGAAGCTTTGTTATGAAAGAATGCTATCCTGGTGATATTATCTACATGAACTTCAAATGAAAGGCTGGAATCTATAATCACACCAAGGTCTTTTACTGTTGCACTAGATATAACAGAAAGGCATCTAAAATTACAGTGTGGTCTAAAATCTTGCTTCTAGTTGCGGTCCTATGACTAGAACTTCTGTCTTATCAGGATTAAGCAGGAGGAAGTTAATTACCATCCAGTCTCTTATATCCTTTACGCATTGCTCAACTTTAGCATGCTGGTTTTTCTCATCTGGTTTTGCTGAGACGTATGTGTGTCATCAGCATAACAAGAAAAACTAATATCATGCTTACGGATTATGTTGCCCAAAGGAAGCATGTAAAGATTAGTGAACTGCAAAATACACACCCGGATGGACTGTTTATTGTTGCTGGAGATTTCAACCACGCAAATCTTAAGTCAGTGCTTCCTAAATTCCGTCAGTATGTGGACTTTGCAACGAGAGGGGAAAACACGCTGGATCGTGTTTAAACAAGATCGCATATCGGGCAGAACCCCGCCCCCACCTGGGCTACTCAGACCACATCTCTGTTATGCTAATTCCAGCATACAGACCACTTGTCAGGCGTTCAAAACCGGTTCTGAAGCAGGTGAAAACCTGGCCAGCAGGAGCCATCTCTGCTCTTCAGGACTGTTTCGAGAACACTGACTGGAGCATGTTTTAGGGACGCTGCGACTTACGGCGACTACACTGACTTGGAGGAGTACACGTCATCAGTGACCAGCTACATCAACAAGTACACCGATGACGTCTCTGTCTCCAAGAACATCATCTCACACCCAAATCAGAAACCGTGGATTACTGCGGAAGTGCGCGCACTCCTGAGAACCCAAGACTCTGCCTTCAAAGCAGGAGACAAGATGGCCCTTAGAAGAGCAAGGGCCAAACTCTCTCGGGCCATCAGGGAGGCTTCACTTCACGGACAGCGGTGACACACGGCGCATGTGGCAGGGCATATAAGCCATCACTAACTACAGGACGACATCACCTACCTGTGACGATGACGGCTCCCTTCCAGATGCGCTGAATGACTTCTACACTTGGTTTGACAGGCAAAACGACGTGGCGGCGAGGAAGACCATCCCTCCTCCGAACGACCAGGTGCTGTGGCTCACCACGGCTGATGTGAGGAAAACTCTGCGAAGAGTCAACCCTCATAAAGCTGCTGAACCAGACAACATCCCAGGCAGAGTGCTCAGAGAATGTGCAGAACAGCTGGCAGATGTTCTCACAGACCTCTTCAACATCTCTGTGTGCAGCGCTGTCGTTCCCACGTGCTTCAAGGCCACCACCATCATCCCCGTGCCGAAGAAGTCTTCTGTGTCCTGTCTCAATGACTACCGTCCCATTGCACTTACACCCACCATCATGAAGTGCTTTGAGCGGCTCGTCATGAGACACATCAAGAAACAATGCGACCATTCTCCGCTGAGCATCAACGGCTCCTCGGTGGAGATCGACAAAAGCACCAAATTCCTGGGTGTCCACCTGGAGAATGACCTCACCTGGTCCCTCAACACCAGCTCTCTGCACAAGAAAGCCCAACAGCGTCTCTTCTTCCTGAGAAGGCTGAGGAAGGCCCAGCTTCCACCACCGATCCTGACCACCTTCTATTGAGGGACTATCGAGAGCATCCTGAGGAGCTGCATCACTGTCTGGTTTGGGAATTGTACCACATCGGACCGCAAGACCCTACAGCGGATAGTGAGGACAGCTGAGAAGATCATTGGGGTCTCTTTTCCCACTATCAAGGACATCTACACCACACACTGCATCCGCAAAGCCACCAGCATTGTGGCTGATTGGACACACCCCTCACACTCACTCTTCACCCTCCTGCCATCTGGAAAAAGGTACTGAAGCATTCGGGCCTCACATCCAGACTGTGCAACAGCTTTTTTAGACAAGCCACCCGTCTCCTCACCAATAAGGGACTAGACTGATAAACACACACACACACACACACACACACACACACACACACAAAATCACACAGCTTCAACTCAACTACCTCAGAACATTGAGAGTGGACTGATTAATCAACACAAGCGCAAACACACTGATCTACACTACCAGACTCCTGTACACACCAACCTGTAAATGCTCTTTTGCACAATATTCATGACTGGATTACTTTTTGCACAAACTTTTTAAATTCTTGCTGCTACGTTAAGGAACGTTTACTGTACCACCACCTCAAATTCACCACCTCAAGACCACAGAGTATTATGTTATGTTATGTCGTGTTTGTCGCACTGTCACTTTGTTGCTCTTGTTTACAATTTTTTTTTAACCGTAGATAGTCTCCTCTCTGAGTTGGCTAGTTAATTTGTGTTGTAAATCTATGTTGTCAGGACATATGTTGTCTTGTCTCTTAGTTAGCTAGTTTTGTCTTTCTGTTAATCTATGTTGTAAATTTATGTTGCATGTAGCACCTTGGTAATGGAGGAACGTTGTTTCGTTTCACTGTGTACTAACTGTATGTGGTTGAAGCAGTGGCGGTTCTACACTGATTTACTCCCTGGGCGAGACCGCCTCCCCCCCCCGACCCCCCCCCCCCCCCCGCCGCACACAATTTAAAAAAATGACACGAAATCATAATATTGCAGAAATACTGTTGTTTTATTGCACAAATCACTCAATAATCACAAAACAATATCACAAAATCTTGGAAATTTACTGTCTTTTACATATTACTTTTATTAAGAATAAAATACTGATGAAATATAGTTAAATATTGTGTAAATAAATAAATAATCTAAAAAGCACACCACACTTCAGAAAAATATAATTATAACACTGAACTTGAAACAAACAAACAAAAAAAAACAGAAACTAAAATCTGACATTTCTGGCCTTCCTTGATGCAAAAGATCTGCTCCCCTACTGAGTGATCGATACTGATGATAGCAGGCCAGTGAGACGTTCTTGAGACATGGTTGATCTCAGATATGACTTGATCATCTTCACTTTTGAAAAGCTCCTCTGTGCTTGAGCCACAGTCACTGGCAGAGTAAGTGCCATCCTGAGAGCAGTCCACAGGTTGGGGTAGATCTCCGATGGATCCTTTTCATGAGTAAAAGTGATGAGCTCAAGGAGCGTCATGGTGTTTGATGGCAGGGGAGGGAGGTTCTTGATTTCCTGCACAAGCTCTCTACTGTCCAAATCAGAAATCAGAGTGTCCTCCAAAGTGCAGTGTGGTGCCTGGTGTATTGCATTGCTCTGCCAGCTCCTCATCTGCAAGACTAGGCTAGCACGACGGCTAACAAACCTAACGTTATAACACTAATCATCATTAGAACTTTACTGACATGATACAGTAATCATACAGAGAGAACGTTATTGCTTACCTTAATCTTTTGCTCGTTTCTCCTCTTCTTCCACCCCATTTTGAAAAAACTAAATTAAATGAATTATAGCTCTGTGTTTATAATATTGTAAATGAAATGTGTGCCGCTATTTGTAAGAAAGTCAAGGTGTTTAGCCACCACTGGATGGATTTCCCCTCCTTTTGGGAAAGGTGAACTTTCCTCCGTGCCCCCTCCCCTCCACACCCCTTTCCACTTCTCACAGTTTCAGTGCACAGCACCTTTTCAGCAAACCTGCACAGGGGCGCCGCCGCGCCAAAGTCAGATATATATAAAAACGTTTAGCGGCGTGCCGGCGCATTTCCCCCTCAAGTGCCGCCCCCCTGGAGTCGTGAAAAAATGCCGCCCTTTGCGGCTGCCCAGTTCGCCCATGCCTAAAACCGCCACTGGGTTGAAGTGACAATAAAGCCTGCTTGAACTTGAACTTGAACTAAAGGGAGAAAAAATCAGTGGGCCTAAAACCGAACCCTGTGGGACACCAAACTCCACTAGTGAACATACAAAATAATCACCATCTAAATCTGCATACTGATAACGATCAGTCAAATAGGATCTGAGGCAGGAGAGGGCAGTTCCCTTAATTTACTACATTTTCTAATCTGTGAAGGAGAATACTATGATCAAAAGCTGCACTGAGTTCGAGTAGCACAAGTATAGTTACACAACCCTGATCAGAGGCCAATAGGGTTGAGGTCAGAGATGTTAACATCTTTTAAATTAAAAAATCACTAAAATCTGTTATTTATCAAGGGTGGCCTAAACTTTTGCATCAGACTGTGTGTATATATATATATACCAACACAAACTACATTAGGTAGACTTTGTTAGTTCTGGGTCGGTCCCCTTTTGCCTTCAGAACTACCTTAATTCTTAATTTCACAGATTCATCACGGTGCTGAAACATTGTGTGTTCAGAGACACTCTTCAGCAGACCTCAGTTGTAACTAGATGGTATTTGAGTCACTTAAATAACTCAAATATCAGCATGGCCCTGTCTGGCCGTTCTCCTCTGACCTCTGGTATCAACAGTGAATTTTCACCCAGAGAACTGCCCTCGCTGGGGATTTTCTCTTTTTCACAACATTTTCTGTAAACTCTAGAGATGGTTGTGTGTGAAAATTCCAGGAGATCAGCAGTTTGGCACCAACAACCACGCCACGCTCAGTCAGATCAGCTTTCTGGTCTTCATGAATTTTCTCTCTCTTGTTTTATGATCAACGATTTAAATATATATTCCTATGCAGTCCATCTTTAAGGAATTGCTTTAATAGTAGGTTGATGGACTGCTAACAACGTCTTTATGGATCTACAGAAATGGACTCAGGAAAAAATAAAGCGCGAGTAATTTGAAAATATTGAAAAGTTTGAAGCATTCTCCTAAGCCTTCAGATCAAAAGAGAAAAAGATTGTGTTTTTTTTTTCTCATCTGTGTTCTAGACCTCCCAATTATAAAAAAAAAATAATAATAAAATTTATTAAATAAAATAGTGCAAAGCATGACTTCCTTTCTATAACATAACTTCAGGAAATTAGTGCAAAACCCTGGTCAGGCGATATCACAAAAAAACAAAAAAAAAAACATATGTCCTTGTTAGGTAAGGAGTCTCCAGTGTAAGCACTTAGTAACAGAGTTTCTTTTGCAGTTTCCCGCGAACATGAGAAGGTCACTGTATGTTCCTTAGAGCCACGTAATTGATCTTAATTAGCAGTGAGAGTGACATTATTAAATAACAGAATGAGATAACAGGATGTCAGATACTTAACGATTAGCGTTATTAATGCCTGTTCATCTGGTCACTTCATTATTTCCCGAAGTGCTGCAAATTCATCGGTGTGTTCATTCATTTATCATCATAAGTCTCCGTTCTGCGTAGTCGTTTTATTATTCTGTTTGTTAGAATTTATTGCAATTTTTTTCCCATACAGTTCATTTTTATTTAGCATTTTCATTCTATCCTCCATGAACTGCTAGTGTAAATAAGAATCCTTTCTTAATGATTTGTTTGTTTAAATTACAAATTAATAAATAAATAAATAACAGTTCAGGAGGTGATAGTGTATCCTTGGGCAGACGGATGAGAAAGCCTTGCGTCCTTAGGTCCAGGATGTAAACCATCATTGTTGTGAGAGCGTTTCTAATGAAACATTAACTCTGGAATTAATAGACGCGGCGAAGAAATAAATTCTGCACAAACAACTCCCAGATGGTGTTGCTTTCACTAGCAATGCAATTAATATGAGAAATGCGCTTTCTCTAAAACGTTAGCACTGCCGGATGATTGCTAATTTATTACGCATTTTAAAAAGTAAATGGTTAAAATGATTATTTGAAAACAGCAGTTTAAGTTATTTATGGAGTGAGCTCCGACACGCTGCTGTCTCTAAAGGGGGACTAAAGAGCGTAAAGTGGTCTCAGTTTGATCCTCGGGATGCTAACACCTGTTTCTCATGTCACATAAAATGTGTATAGAGACATTAGGAGGGATATAAAGCTGGGAGGAAACTCACAGCGATCATTGGGGTGTCTGGTGAGCGTACAGGACGTAGCTAGTGAGGTTAGCTCGCTTTGCTAAGCTATTCGGAGAACAGGCTGAGTGCAAGGCATGAAAATGTGACTAATTAATGCATTATTTAATTTAAGTTTAATTAGTTAGCTTTAAAAGTTATATTTGCAGGCACAAAAATTCCCCCGCTGGATAGGCCACGCCCACAAGCGACATCACCAAGCCTTTCCTGAACTGAGACTGATTTCTTTTTTTCCTGTGAGATTGGCATTTAAACATCTTTGTCACATCTTTAGCGTAAGGGCGACAGGGTGCGGTTAGTGTTTGTAGATTTTATGAGGTTTCTTTCAAACGAAGCGTGCGATCAGGCTGAAAGCACCGCCCTGGAAGCACTGACCTGCTCCGCCCCTCCACAAAACAACGCTAATTTGTACTCCAAAAAATGACATGCTTGTTTTTCTCTCCAATAACTGAATCCTTCATGCAGGAGTCTAATTTTGAAAATATATTTGGCCTTCCTCTTCTTAGGCTCTCTATCTCCTGCTCCCACGCGCCTGTCACGCCTGGCAGTGGTCCTAATTAAGGAAAGTTTGCAGGAGCTGGCACAGCCGAGCCGCGGGCAATTATTCAGCGCCAAGTGTCATCACCCCTGCAGCTGAAGCGGTGGGCACAGTGGCACATCTCACACCTCGACTACTGCACCTCCTCCCTGTCACGAGGGGCTAAAAGCCCTCACACACACACACACACACACACACACACACACACACACACACACAGCCTACGCATATAAAAATGAGAAGTCTGCATTTTTCGTTGTGCTGATATTGAACTTTAATCACAATAACTGGCAAACCTTTTGTCACTTTTTATGTTTATTATAGTATAATAATAAAATAAAAAAACCTTGATATGCTAATCTGAAGGATCTACATGAAACCTTTAAAGCAGGCTCTGAAACCACACCTGTACATAACATATGTTTGTGATAACTGACATGATAACTGATGTCATCAACAAAAATCCTCTAATAAGCTCCTCTTCCTAGCACATCATAAACAAAACTCTTCCTAACACGCCACGCTGTAAACAAAACTCTTCCTAACACGCCACGCTGTAAACAAAACTCTTCCTAACACGTCATGTCGTAAACAAAACTCTTCCTAACACACCATGCCGTAAACAAAACTCTTCCTAACACGCCATGCTGTAAACAAAACTCTTCCTAACACGTCATGTCGTAAACAAAACTCTTCCTAACACACCACGCTGTAAACAAAACTCTTCCTAACACGCCACGCTGTAAACAAAACTCTTCCTAACACGTCATGTCGTAAACAAAACTCTTCCTAACACACCATGCCGTAAACAAAACTCTTCCTAACACACCATGCCATAAACAAAACTCTTCCTAACACGTCATGTCGTAAACAAAACTCTTCCTAACACACCACGCTGTAAACAAAACTCTTCCTAACACGCCACGCTGTAAACAAAACTCTTCCTAACACGTCATGTCGTAAACAAAACTCTTCCTAACACACCACGCTGTAAACAAAACTCTTCCTAACACACCATGCTGTAAACAAAACTCTTCCTAACACGCCATGCTGTAAACAAAACTCTTCCTAACACGTCATGTCGTAAACAAAACTCTTCCTAACACGCCACGCTGTAAACAAAACTCTTCCTAACACGTCATGTCGTAAACAAAACTCTTCCTAACACACCACGTCGTAAACAAAACTCTTCCTAACACACCATGTTGTAAACAAAACTCTTTCTAACACGTCACAACTAAACTTCTTTTAATGCGTTATGATTTAAAGGCTAAAACTTAAATCAGATAGTCGAGAAAATAAGGCAAAGAACAACAAAAGAGTCGAGTGTTTAAAGTCACAATCAATCACCTGACCTGTTTAGTCCGTGACCTTTGCCCCTCTCAGTCCCGGTTCTTAACCCTGACATTTTCAGCGAGCAGGTGGAGTAATCAATCAGGCACCGTGACCTTTTCTACTGTACGTAAACTTGTTTCTCAACACTTAATCGCACTGACGTGAAGTTTTACAATAACTGCAGAAGTGCTTTATATTAAATATATTAAACACTGCATGAAATTATTATCAGACAAGTACAAAGCGTAAAATAATATCAGCCTAAATCGAGTAGCTGGAACGTGTCAAGATTATTTTTCTGATGTTTTTTTTCCCGCCTGTGAGAATGTGGAAAGGCCCCCGTGCTGGAGGCCAGCGAGGTTATTCTTCATATTTATTTCCAAGTGCCGAGGTGCAGGTTATGGGTCAGGAAATATTCACCCCGACCTGCGGGATATTCACAGCTTCTGAGATGTGATAAATGAAGAACATACACATTTATGTGCTTGTAGATGGAAGTGGATTCTTCTACAGCCAGAAGCAGGCAGTTCCACTGACCAATGGTGCATTAACGTCTAAAAATAAGAGAGTGGTAAAGAGCAGAAGTCTGGACCATCGGGCATTTTTCTTCTTCCCCAAATGAGGCTGTGGAGAATTCACTCGTGTAGGCGGAAGACGTGTTTCTTCTGGGGTTTTTTTTTTTTTTTTGGTGTTGTTGTTTTTAGATTAATGCTGTCATTAGCGTCTGAATTTAAAAACTGTGAGAGCTGCAGTGGGAAGAACTTTCAGCACACAAAATGGCAAAAGAATGAAACCAAGAATATTTAAGCTACAAAGGCGTGATAATGGTGATGATCATCCTTCGAGTTGGTCCATTTGTTCCCAGCCCAGATGTGAAATCCACTTCAATCAGAACTTAATGCATCTGATTAACAATGTCACGTGGAATCAGGAAGAAGGGGGAAAACTGGTTGGGTTTGGAGCTAAAATGCCCAAGTCTTTTCTCAAAAGAACCCTTAAAGAACTCAAGAGCTCCCAAAGAGGGTTCTACTTGGAGCCCTTCTACATATTTTTGGTTGTTCCTCTGTAGGAACCTTTAAAGAACCCTTAAGCATGTGGCCACCATGTTGTCCTCGAACAAAAAATTGTTAAAATTGTTCTTTATTTCTTTAATTACCTTTTTTTTTAAAGGTAAAGTTGTAACTTTAAGATTTCTGACCAAGACACAAGAAGCCCTGTGTTTGCTGTTGTTTTTGTTTTATTGAATTTCAGAGTTAAACGAGGCACAACATCAAACTATAAATGAAACAAAATATTACATCATGTTGTAATAATTGTAATTGTATTTGGCGAGGTGTCTGCAATAAAGCAATAAAGCGTATGCAGACATGCCGTTACTGAGAAATAATCTTCAGAGTGGCAACCCTTGACTCAGCTCCATCACACCACCCTATCGCTGATTAGTTTCCTGTAACTACACTGCACAGGTTTGTTTGTGTTTTGTTCACCAGTCTTGCATAAAGATGAGAAACTGAGTTGAGATAACCAGAGGTGGGAGGTAACTGGATACATTTGCAACGGTCCCCCGGCTTACAAACGGCCCTGCCATAAGAATTTTTGCCTTGGAAACTGAAATTTTGCAAGAAATTTGCAGTGGCATGCAGAGCATTTTCAGCATACCAGATGAATTTAGCGCAAAAATCTCAAGGCAAGAAGAAAAGGGAACCACATTCAGGAGGAATCATAAATTAAGTGAGGTGTGTGTGTGTGTGTGTATGTGTGTGTGCGCGCAAACGCGTGTATGGTTACAGTATGTATGAAGGCGAGAGGAGGAGGGAGGGGGCTACTGTGTAGGACGATTTTCACACACAAACACACACACTCTAATGGAAATACTGCAATGTCGGAAACTTCTTTAACAAGGAACCTCTCTACCCAGATAGCGCACTGCTGAAGGGCCAACGTTGGGCCAATGTTGGCATCAGTGGTTGACCCAATGTCATTTTGTCCATTGGTTCATTGGTGGTGCTAAAGATAGGTTAGTAGATAATGGCAGTTGGAAATTGAAAATGTAATTAAACTCTTATCAACATCACCAATAATAAGAAAACACATTTATATCTTCAGGAATGTATTTATTAATTTTAATTGTGATAAAATGATCACAAACTAAGATAATATATGTACTGTAACCATTATGATGATAAACTACAGCATAAACATCTAGTACAACCACTTTTCCTCTCAGCAAGATGGATGAAAATAAATGCATACAAACAAAGTACCCCATGCCTCAGATTGTCTTTTATGTCAGGAGGCTCTGCATCTGCAAAACAATGTGTACTGTATATTAGCCCTTTAACATTCATGGCGTTACTATGGCAACAATCCCTATGGTTTTAACCTCGCTATGGCTCCGTATGCTGCTGTATTCACTGGCAACAGGTCGATTAGCCTAGCATAATAGTGCATAGCTAAACATCTTTCTCACCACGTTACAGCAAAACTACTAACTTCATGCTTTTCATGTTACCACCACAGAGTCTCAACACACTTATGTCTTATTCAAGGGTATTTACAGCCGATGTTGGAGCTTACCAAAATTTTGCCGACGTTGGGCCAGCAAAGTGGATCTTTAACAAGGAACCTTTCTATTGACACCTGCTTTTGCTTTAAACACACATAGTCACAATTTTATAATATGTGCGCACGGATGTTGACTATACAAGTGACGCACACGCACTGAGACATGGGAGACGACTACCCACAATCCCACAGCGCATGAGAGAGAAGAACCATCGGCTCAACTGTGATCACGTGACGCTCGGCAGACAAAGCACATGTGTACTACAGTACTCATATATCAAGACCTGGCTCGTTTATTAAGTTAAAATTTATTACAAATATTTTTGCTCGTCCTGCAAAATGCTCACAGACCGAGTCACTCACAATCCAAGTTTCCACTGTATAGTGTTGGAAATTGGTAATATTGGTAATATTTTTGTATGCAGAGGTACCGCTGTATTTTGTTACTGTACTTATGTACACATTTTATTATTGGTACTTTACTTGAGTAGCACTTGACTTGACACAGAAGTACAGCAAATATCTGTACTTTTACTTCACTTCATTTCTGCATGGCATTGCATTACCTAACCAGTGTGGAGTGTAGTATTTTAAGGATGCATTTCGCCACCTGCTGACTGTTAAACATAATTGCATTACTTGCATTTCCTTCAGTACGAGTCTATTAAGAGGCATTTGAAATCAGAAGCGGAGTGGGTTGCAAACAGCAACAAAAACAGCACGTTCATAACCGGGAAGTAGAGAGAGAGAGAGAGAGATTTACTATGGAAAAGGCTACTGTGAGCTAATACAAGCCCTGTACTTTTGATACTTAAGTAAGTAAATGGAGGTTTTTACTTTTACTCAGGTACAAGATTTGTGTTCTTTACCCGCCTCTGATCAGAACACTAATGTTCAGCTTTGATCTTTTTCGTGCTAACTAGGCCTAAATTGAACATCACACCCACTCACACTCACACACATACACACACACAAGCGTAATGTGTGTAATACTCCGGCTTTTGAACTCCAGGGGCTGTATTCGTCTAATTCCACAGTGTTAATTACAGAAGCCCATCAGTGGTAAGGGAGTGACGAGCGTGCCGACGAGAAGCTGCGCCTGTTCCCCGTCATTAAGCCAGCACTAACGACGGTGTCAGATAAATAATAGGATAAAAGGAGGATAATAGGGCCTGCTGATCTTCAGGCGAGCCCACAGAGGGAGAGATAGAGAGCCGAGTCACGCTTCTGCCTGAACACACCGGGAGACATCGGACACGAGCGTGATCTTGCCTCGCCTCGCCTCGCCTCACGACGCCTCGCCTTTCCGACGATCTGATAGCAGATGGGAAGGAAAAGAGCAACTCTCAGCGCAGATGCAGAAATGTCATCGCTTATTCACGCCTGAGTCGAGGTGACACTGAATTTATACTGAGTCACACTTAAGTCACGCTGGTTTTGTACGATGGAGGCCGTGCCAGGCGCAAAACCACCTCACGCTGCTTTCTCACTTTTTGGATTTAGCTGAGTTACAAAAATTAACTCTGAAGTACGTGTCCGTTTAAAGTGTTACCAAATAATACACACAGGCTATTAATAATCATTTGTTTCATTGGTTTATAAAGTCTGAGGAATGTCAGGATCTATGAATATTCATGAGCATGCAAATCTGATTATGGAAATCAATCATGTGTAATATTCAAAACATTTATATTAATACAAAAGCTAGCCGGACAGCTAACTGCTTATGAAATAGCTTAGTTTCATGACTGGGGATTTTGATACAGATTTGCAGTATCATAGGATATTAAATAAAAGCAAATGTTTCAAAGTATCTTGTCACCATAGCGACAGCAAGTAAATTCTTTGTTAACATTAGGAAACTTAGGTACTAGTATATCCTAGCATAGCACTAGCTCACACCGTCACTAGCTTAATAGTTCATGAATTAACTGTAATTCATGAGTTAATTTGCATATCGTTCATGATTGGATCACATTCTGACATCATAACCTGACCTCTTAGATAGCTCCTCCTCCCCCAAAAAGGAAACTGTTTATGTAAACGCTATGCTGCTTAGTTAAACATTACGTTGCATCTTATTCTGTATCTATCTAATTTTCCACATGTTCGGTTAGCTTTTCCTGCATTACCCATAATGCCTTTCTGAATATGATGCAGTGGGATTTAACAATAAACACCTATCAGATATTTTAAGTTTAGCTGTAAAATTTGCAATAATAATTTTAAAGAGTTTTACATTTCAAGACTGCTTCTTCTTCTATTTACACTTTGGCCAGTTCGATTAGGAAGAGCCCCTCTCTTGTTTTGTTGCTCAGCTCTGCAGTTCTCTGGGGGCGTGGCTGGGCAGACATACACAAGAGGAGAGAAACAAATGTAGTCTAAGGCATTAATACACACACACACACTGTAACACACAGACCCGTGTTAACTTGTTAAATAAACAGTAAAATATGAGACCTTTATGGCTCATAACTGAGTCGTGGAGGATTTAAACAGCTGACATTCTCTCTGCAGTGTCATTGGAGCGGAACTGCTTTTTAACCTTTTAATATTTTTTTAACGTTTCAAAATAGAGCTGAGAAATTCAAGGACGGATGTGAAGCAATGATTTATTTACACAAAGAAGCGCAAAAATAAAAGCCAGCCGTGCGTCTGGTCTCTGAGATCTGTCTAGTCTGACTGTCTCTGAGAGCTTTTATAGGTGTAAAAGTTGAGCTTCACGTTTCGTTCTTGTCAGCTCGGCGCAGCGGGTCGTGGTCAAACCTCCCACATTAACATTTCAGCTCCTCGGCCTTTCAGCTTTCAAACACACACAAGAGGGAAAAAAAACACACACACCCCAGGAGAGACGCTGAAAGACTTTAGGATCGCTAGTCTCAATTCAAGCCCGCATTGCTAGCATAAAGGTTTGCCAGAATTCAGCAGAGGAAGCTGAAGATATCGCACAGATGCTAATAGAGTTCACTCTGGATATTGATAAAGCGGTGCAGGATATGAATTGACAGTCGGTGCAGGAAACAGAGCGCTTCTGCCGGCGCTCTTACAGCCCAGTCAATTTCAATCAACCTCACTTTATTACACGAGCTCGCCACGGAAAATTAATTTCCTTCACAATTGCCCGAGTTACTTAAACCAAGCACGTGCCGGGTTTGATTTTTTCCCTCGCACTCAGAAAAGCTATAAGGGGAGAAAAAAAACACCACTAAACTTGTTTTATACAAAAATATGAAAAGGTTTGCTGCAGCTACAGGATGCGCTCCAGCTTTAATCAACACACCTGGCAGTCATTTTCAGGCGCTAGCAAAGACCTTGATTAGCATCGGCATTGTGTTAAATAGGACGGAAACTAAACGCTGCGGGAGGGAAGACCTGACAGGGATGCACGTTTAAAAATGCGAGAAGAGTTTTAAAAGCCAAAGTGGCCAGGTGGAAAAAAACAAAAACATCAAACATGAACATTAGCAAACTCAAACCATAATTCATGCAGATTGTTAAATTACATTTTCTTGTTTTTTTTTTTTATGAAACGACCAATAAGTGCTACAAACATCTCCACCCTTTTACCAAAGTCTGAGAATATGCATTCATGAATATGCAAATTTCATCATGTCCTCCTGCCAGCTCAAACAATCAAAGATCCTTAACGCCCTCATGGTTTATTCTCCTGCTAGCTTGATGCTAGCAAACTAGCTACACATCTGATAATGATCTTTGGCTATCTCCTTAGCGTTCTCTCCTTAGTAATCGCTTCTAAATCGTTTTGAATCACCCCTGAACCATCCGTGTCGTTCTGTTCACGGCTAACGCTAAGCTACAAAGTTTACTAGCTTCTAGCACAAGGCTGAATCCCAAATCCCTCTCTAACCCCTGATCAAGGGCACTACTTGGGGTGTGTGTGTGTGTGTGTGTGTGTGTGTGTGTGTGTGTGTGTGTGTGGAACAAGGGTTTGTACACCCTACATAGTGCACTAGCTTTCCATTTAACGCTACAGTATTTGGGATTCGACCTCAGAACCCGGGAGTTAACGGCGTGAACATTCTAAAGCTGGATAATTAAGCAATATCACACACAAGGTCATGCTGTTGTACTGAATATCAGCACAGCTGTGATGCGGTCGTAGGCACGAGGGCGCAGCCTGAGTACTGCAGATATTCAGTACAACAGCACGGTGTTGATTATGATTTATTTTGCTGTTATTTTGCACATATCCTTCAGTACCTGGCAACCGTCAGTTAGTGTAATTGATGATTGTAGGTGACCTGGGATGTGGAGTGATACATATACGTAGATGAATGTCCCAGTGCTGTTACTGTCTATTATCAGCCCTCATGGTCAGATTAATCACGGAACTGTTGAATAAGTGGAAATATAAAGTAAATCTGGTGAGTTTCTCAGGACTGTCCACCACCTCCAACGTTTATTCTCCTCACCACCAGTCGCGTCAGTTAGTTCCAGCAGGTGCGGAAGAATATGTGTGGGCGGAGCAAAATAACTGGCTAAATAAAGAACTAATCATAATCTGTAAATGATAGTAAACAGTGTTTAGCCGTGCTGATATCCAGTACAACAGTTTAGCTATTACGGTTTAAATGTTATTGAAGGTTAATGTTATCTCCATGAAGGTCTAACTGGTGATCACAATTTTACTCGCTTAACGTTTCTAATGCTAGTAGTTTGCTGACAGTTTCCTAATCCTCATGGTTCCTTTTTCATATTAAGATAATGTTAGCATGGTGGCTAATACATTCATAACCATGACATTATTAAACACATAGCTTTTTTTGTTTTTGTTTTGAAGCATGAGAATAATTCCTGACACAACTCTGTAGATATTTAGCTAACGCTACTTATGATAAACTCAACTGGAAGGCTTGTTACAGTAGACTAATTATTACTAGGACGTTTGTGGCTCTTTCACACACACACACACACACACACACAGTACAGATACAATAGAGGGTGATTAGGGTGAAAAACGCTGGCGTATTCCTTTAATATTAGCTGCACATTTATTCACAGCCTCAATCAGAAGCTATTACAGTTTTACCCCGTGTGTGTGTGTGTGTGTGTGTGTGTGTGTGTGTGTGTGTGTGTGTGTGTGTGTCAGTGTGTGTGTGTGCTGAAATATCTCATGCCCTGGTTAGAGCCCAAAATACACAAATGACTTCTTTTTTTTTTTGGTTCAAATGAAAATCTCTTATGCTACAAGCCGGGACACGCTTTCCTCTGTCCTCTTATTTACGGCTTTCTATCGTGAGCGAATCAGAAGCCGAGTCACGGCCTTAATTTGAAATTCCCCGTCTTTGATTTATGCTATAAGGTCCGAGAGTTTTTCCTCCAGTGACCTCCGGGGTTGTCAGAACTTATATCGGATGCTGCGGAGGTATTACCGATCCCCAGCCTGACACTGTAATCTCTGAAATAGCAAATGACCTTTCTGTTGAGAGGAAAACAAACGAAAGTGAGCTGTTTTGCAGCGTAAATGTAAATCATCGCTCCGTTGTAACAGCGCCGAGCGGCCTTTAAATGGCTCTCCTGCCAGCACTGTGGACTTGGGGAACTTTTGTTTTTACAGCTAGTAGGTCTGAGTGCAGCGTATAAACCTCACAGCTACTGTATCACCTATGAATAAAGAAATTAATTGAAAACAAATTTCCCAGAGTTGCTGCAATCAATAAATTCATAAATCGATCGCATCGCCTTTAAAAGCAAGAGTTAAGTTTTTTTTTATAATGTTTCTTGTCTATTGCAGTTTATATCTCTCAAGACTGCAGACTCAGCAGTGAGATGATTTACTCTGTGCGTCCCTGATAAATGTCAAGGATTTAAATGGCTTTGGGCGTCCGATGATGTGAGACCTTTATCATTTTTTTTCTCCTAAATGAAAAAGTTGTTTTTGTCACTCTGTGTAATATTTAAGTTTTATTCAATCATTTTTCTTGAAGGGTGCTGATACTTCTGGAAGAAATTACTGTATTCATGAAAAAAACTGATAACATGCAATAAGTCACAGTTTGAACTTAAATATATGTTTAGTTCAAACGTTTCTTTGTCATGTAAATTTCTTCCCTGTCCTCAAAAGTATTGGCACCCTCTGATTATAGATACCGTATCTCAAAGTCTCTCCTGGAGAATATCAGCTCGTTAAGTAGTGATGCATCATGCCAGTAACAGTCCCGTCGGGGCCCAAACTCCGCCTCGTTCCCCCCGGGCGTCCTCGACCGCAGCGTTGTGTTACTTGTTAGCAAGTCTCTGTAAGTCTAAATAAAATGTTATTTGTCAAGTCCACAATAATACACAGTATGAAATGCAGTGAAATGCTTATGTAACTTTTTGTGACCTGAAATTAGAAACATTTTACTACAAATGAAAATATTTCTCGAGAAAATACAATTAAACTAAAAATAGAATTTGCAATAAAATAAAAATTAAAGCAAGAACTTAAGTTACAAAATAAAATAGGATGTATTAATTAGAAATGTACATTACACATGAACAATTCGTTGTCTTTGACAATTTCCCAACAGCAGAGCAGCGAGGCCGTCACGCTGAGTGTGGAACGAGGTCAAATCGCCTGATAATAATGAATAAATCCAGTAACGCCTCACTATATAAGGGTGTGATTGTGCAGAGGGTGACGGAGCTCCCAGAGGGAGCTTGGACCCGGAAGTGGAACATTCCGTCACACTTAACAAGCGCATAACAGCGAAGCGGGATATTATATACACTACACTGGGCTTCATTCATCAATCCGTCATTTTATAGGGTTGCGTGTCACTGGATTTATGAGTAAAACCGAGCTAGAGATTTCTTGAGAATGTGCACGATAAACGACACTCAGACAGAAATTCCTGCGCATCTTCACGGCACATTTACACCCAGCCACGCCCACAGAACATTTCCCATATTCATGAATTTGATCCCGGCTTGATGCGCACTTCAGATTGTAGAAAATCATGAGGAGATCATCAGGAAGTTGGTGAGAGTTCAGTATGGCGTGTAACGGCTCAGGAGAAGTCCAAGCCTAAAAAAGAAATCACTGCTGGAAGTTTTAAAATGAAGTCACAGACTAATACAGCATCGCAGCCTCGCCCGCGTTATTCAGAGGTTTCTAGGTGATTTGTGTCTCTTCATAAAGAACCACAGAGTCGATATAGACTCATTAACCAGCCGTCCAGTTCTCATTAAATCAACAGGCAACGCTTAGAGCTCAGAGAACTTTATTTGTTTTGCTGTTTTTTAACTAACATACACGGGGCTGGGGATTGTGCAGAGTGACGTATCCTTTATTTCAGCACAAAATACGATGAACTAAATTTTATTTTGTGTTAACCAACTATACACACTATATACACACATATGACTGAGCAAAAAAAAAAGTGTCACAGGCAAAGAAATAGCAAAGATACACATGATCACATGTTTGTTGTTGTTTTTTTTTTTGTTGCTTGTTTTCGGTTGTTTCTAAGACCAAAAATATATATCGATTTTTTTCTCCTTCTTCTTCTTTTTCTTCTTCTTTTTCTTTTTGTTATGCATGAGCTATTCATACAGTTTATATTTATTTACAGATATATTATACAGTTGTTTACTTGCAGCTGCTTTGCACTAATAGAATAATTCCATTTATTATGATTACAACAGTTTTACTTTATGTTATTTTATTTGCACTGACGTTGGTCCATCTCATTCCATCTAAACGTTTTGATGTACAAATGTTTGTGTTTTATTGTCTTTTTGTACGACTCTGCATGCTTTAAATTGCCCCCTGGGGATATATATATATACTGTATATGTATTTTTTAATGAATTGGTGAATTGGAATACAGTAAATTAAACAGATCACATGTTTTTAGTGTTGTTTTCGGGGCAGAAGTGCGTGGGCGTGTCAGGGTGCCTAATGATTGGCATGTGCGTCTCTTTGGCGACAGGAAAAGACTCAGCAGTGCTGAAAATAATGTAATAGCAGGCAGCTAACATGGAAGCATTAGTGCATCTTCTGATATGGCCACGCCCACATTATACAGGAAATACAAGGGGCTGATAACTTTAGACCTGAGATTTTTAACATGACTTCATTTGCATTTTTTTCAGATTTATTTATTTATTTAATTGTATTTATTTATTAATTTATTTATTATTCGTGGATGGTAAATCTAGAGCTAATGTGTTTCAGAGAGCGCAACTCTTCTCCAAGCGAAGGGCATGAACGGAAAAAGGAAAAACGGCTCCTGCTTCTCCTCATGTGCTACCTGTAGCATTGCGACATGCTGTGTGTATTTATATACGACCTGTAGCACTGTAAGACACACACACACACACACACACACACACACTCACACGCACAGACTCTGTGTCACTGCTCCCTGTGGGGACACGGTGCATTAGGAAGGCAATCTTGTGCCTCCAGGGTGTTTTTGTCCTGGATGTTTGTGAACCTGTTTCTCAGCAGGGACGCGTCTCTTCTCTCTGCTCTGGTCCGGGAGAGCGTCGCTCGATGCTGAGACGCTGAGACGCCGCTCGATGCTGAGATGATGCTATTCAGAAGCAGCAGTGCTAATGTGCTCACAGACAGGAGAGCAGACACTCACGCCAACACCACAGCGTTGTGGGATACAGCAGGAGCAGTTACTCACCCTTGAAGTTGTGTTTTATTAAAACAGCGATCAAAGATGAAACACATCTGAAGATTGATTTACAGGAAATTAATAACCTCCATAAATATCTCACAAAGTCATCACGGACGTGGCGTCTCATAAAACATCTTCATTACGCAGCAGTGCGGGCAGATGTGTCCTGTGTGTTTAATGAACTAGAAATAAATAAATAAATAGATAGATAGATAGATAGATAGATAGATAGATAGATAGATAGATAGATGTGTTGACTGTATTACGCATTTAAACACATTTTAAGCAATAAAAAAAATGCGTGAAGGAATAAGCAGTGACAGTTACAGCTGTGGCGGCATGATGGTGTGGTGGGGTAGCACTGTGGCCTCGCACCTCCAGGGTCCGGGTTCAAGTCCCACCTGTGTGCATGGAGTTTGTATGTTCTCCCCGTGCTTGGTGGGTTTCCTCTGGGTACTCTGGTTTCTTCCCACAGTCCAAAGAAATGCAGATTAAGTTAATTGGCGTCCCTAATTGCCTGTAGCGTGTGTATAGACGATGAGTGAGGTACTGCTGTATTATACATTTTAAATAAGTGAAATGAAGAAATATAGAATTAGAGAAAGAAAAAAAGAAGGAAGAAAACAATGAAGGGAAAAAACAAAGAAAAGAATAAAAATAAGGAAAGAAAGGAAGTAAATAAAGGATCAAAAAGAAAAAAGGAAGAAAGAAAGAAAAAGAAAGTAAGCACTAAAAAATAAAGAAAGGATAGAAGTAAAAAAAAAGATAAAAGGAAGTAAAAAAGAGGAATGAAATAAAGAAAGCCGGGAAGAAAGAAGGAAAGAATGAATGAAAAGGAAGGAAAAAAGAACAAAATAAATTTAAATTAAAATAGAAGGAAAAGATTAGGAAGGAAGGAAGAAAGAACAAGAAATGAAAAAGAAAAAGAAAGAAAGAATAAACATGATCTGAATTAGGGCCAAAAAAGTAAAACTCTTTGCTCAGTGTTGCACTTTCTCCCTGCAAAAAGCTGAGATTAAAAGTATTGGCACCCCAACTGAGTACTAATTAGTGATGCTCCTTTAGAAATGAATAAAGAGACACTGATCTAAATGAACTCTTATTAAAGTGATCAGCCTCCATGTCACATGTGGAGACGTGGTGACGTGGCGACATGTAGATATGATGATGTGGTGACGTGATGACGTGGTGACATGTAGATATGATGATGTGGTGACGTGATGACGTGGTTACCAGCGCTGAGGCTTCGGCAAATACAGAAGCCTGAAGATGAAGCTGTGAGGAGTCGGATTAAACCTGCAACATTTGCACATGCTCACGTGACATCTCTCCTAATCCTGTCTGAAAAAAACAAAGGGACTGAGAGATAGATGGATCGAGGAAGAGGGGGATAGAGGGGGATAGAGGGCTACATTAGACATGGTGGAGTCACGTCTCGTGATCTGTTGAAGTCAGGAACAAACGTCTCCATGCGTGCTAAGAGGGATGAAAAAGTTATTTCCTTCCTCCAGATGTACAATGTGTATGTGTGTGTGTGTGTGTGTGTGTGAGAGAGAGAGAGAGAGAGAGAAGGAGGGAGAGAGAGTCTAATTCTGCGTCTAAAATAAGTAATAAGGAAGTGGGGAAGAAAGGATGGAACTGGAATGAATAATTCAGGCGGAGCAGTTTCTCAGGCAGGTGGAGGCATTAATCTGCAGCGCGGCGGAGGCGGAGCTCCTGCAGCCTCCATAAAGGATTATGAGTTACAGAGCGCGGGACAGCGGCGCTCCGTCTCTGTCTCCGGGCCCCAGCGCTCCCGGTTACAAATGGGCCGGGCCGAGCTCAGAGCTGCATCACCACTCACATCATGGAGAGGAAGGAGGAGACACCAGAGCACTCACACACACACACACACACACACACACACGCACAGCTGCCCAGAGTCTGACCTGATGCCCTGGTGTTCCTGCGCTTCACCTCCACATGAGCATGAAATAACATGAACCTGAAAACACGAGCAGGACCAGGAGTTTACATCTGTCTCCTTCTTCTTCTATTTGTACGACTTAAAAATATGACAGTTGTGTAGTTTTAGGTTGTTTCATTTTTCTCTTCTTCTTCTTCTTTTATTATTTTTTTTCCTCATTCCTCTTTTTATTCTTTTTATTCTTCTTCTTCTTTTTTATGTAGCAGTGTAATTAGCTATTAAGTTTTCTTTGGTTTTCTTCTTCTTTGTTTTCTTTTGCTTCTTCCCTATTTTCTCTTTCTTTCTTCTTTTTGTATGAAGAAAAACTGCAATGTTTTTATTTTCTTTTGCTTCATCCCCTTTTCTTCTTCTTTCTTTTCTTCTTTCTTTCTTTCTTTTTCTGTTTTTCCTTTTTCTTAAGACATAAAAGACATTGATTTTTTTTTCTTTTGCTTCTTTTTTCTTTACTTGTTCTTGTTCTTATTTATATCTTATTCCTGTTTGGTTGGATCTTCCTTTCTTTCTTCATTTTTTTAAAGAAGTAAAACTTCTTAGAAAAAGTAAAACTAACTTTTTTGTTAGAATTGAAATTGTCACAGTGTTTTGCCTTTTTTTGTTTTCTTTTGGTTCTTCCTCTTCTTCTTTTTATTATTGTCTTCCTTTTCTTTGTAAGAATAGACAGTGTGACAGCGTTTCCTTTGTTTTGTTATGTGTCAGTATGAATGATTCCTCCTTTCTCTGCTTTTAATGCAGTTAGACTCGAACCTGTGTCATAAAACAGAGCAGTGACTCAGAGTGCAGTGGGAGGTCTGTATGCTCTCTGTGTGTGTGTGTGTGTGTGTGTGTGTGTGTGTGTGTGTGTGTGTGTGTGTGTGTGTGTGTGTGTGTGTGTGTGTGTGTGTGTGTGGTTGTCGGGGTCATTCGATGCAGAGGGCAGCTTTTAAACCTGATGTAGGTGATTAATGCCGGACGTTTCCCCAGCGGAGCTGATAAGATGCTGCGTAAGATTTATGTTCCATCAGAGAAGCAGAGCATCGGGTTCTATTGAACATCTGTCAGAGAGCCACCGTGTACATCCACACACACACACACACACACACACACACACACACACACACACAGCACAGACACATTCTATACATATTATCTAATCCATAATGATTTGTTTGAGAAAAAAAATTCACTCTATTTTGATAATTTAAAAAATCACATTTTAATAATATGCTAAATAGAAACACCTTAATCACTGATGCCCCTCCCACTCCCCTATTGAACTGCCCCTGCGTCCAGAGACAAAGAGCCTAACTGAAATAAATACCCCACGCGTGCCAGGTTATTACACCGGTGTGGGACTAATCACAGAGCGATACGAGGCGTCACGCTGTGAACCTGCGACCCATTTGTCTGTTTTTCGTTCTCATGTAAAAAAAAAAAAAAAAAAAAACCTGGAATCGATGATGTTGACTCGACAGTTGTATTAAATAAAAGGCAAACCTTCCATTAGGCTGGCTGATGTGGACGGATCCGCTCCCATTAGTGCGCTAACATTAGCCACCTAATAGGAAAAGAAGACGGATGAGCTCCTGAGGAAGGAGGAAAATGATCTATTCGCTGTGTGAGACGACGCACGGCTGCTCGCGGCGCTTTAATTCGCACAATCACAGCTTGCGTGGTTTGTTTACTTTGTTTATTTATCTGCCCTGGTTTGGGAATGTAGGGGGACGTTTTGTGCAGGAGATGATGAATCAAGAACATGTACATAACCTGAAATAACACAATGGTGAATTAACCCCTGAATTTAAAACAAGAGCGTTTTATAGGCCGCGGGGGCAGAAGAACTCGACACTCAAGTAAAAGTCTACAAAACTACACCTAGGAGTCAAACTTCAACTTTTCACCCGATGCTGTTGAAGAGATGAACGTGTGAGTCTAGTAGGTTTAACAGCAAGTAGTTTACGCAATTCGACATGCTCATACTGCAAGCATAAAGAATACGATAAGGTTAAAGGTCAGGCCAAAACATTAGAACCACAAGTTTATATTAAAAGAACTACGTTGTTATTGGTGTGAAACTGAAAACAAACACGAAAGAATTCACAGGTCATTTGCTCAGTATGTTAGCTAGTTAGCTAGATCACGTCTAATCTCATCTTCAATAATATGTGCCCCCATTCAAGATGCTTGAAAAAGGAAGCAGAAGAATCCACAGTTCAATTCTATTTAATTCAATTTGATGTATATAGCGCTTTTAACAACGGTCATGAAAAATAGAGCATTACATCATGTTGTCATGCTGTTGCTGTTGTTTGCACGTTTGCACGTACACTTTTTGTTGTCATTTTTTGATAGTTTTTGTTAATTTATGGTGTGAATTTGTTGTCTTGGCTAGTCGGCTAATTAGGTTTCGTCTTAGCTAGTTTTGCTAATTTATGTTATGTGCAGCCCGGTAGCCCTGGAGGAACATTGTTTAATTTCACTGTAACTACAGTAAATATGGTTGAAATGACAATTAAAGCCTACTTGATTTGAAAAATATGAAGAAAAAAAAATACTTAAGAACAATAACGAATTAGTTGTACTTTGTTACTTGCCGTGTATTATTGTATTACTTAGTGTGGACTGGTCTTTACACATTTAAATTTATAACCACGCCCCCACCACTATTTAACTCCACCCCCATCTTTAAAAAATACATCATGGCGAGATGTATCAGTCATGAAGCTGATGAAACCAGGCAAAAAATGTAATTCAACTAGATTAGATCAAGAATATTTTACTAGCTAATGAACTTTTTTTTAAGTTCAATTAAGGATGAATAGATTTGTTTAAGGGTTCTACTTAATGGTTCCCCGAAGGGACAAACTAAAGAATTAAATTGGAATTAAATTATTTTCCCTATTATTTACTTTGTCGTGAACGTTGTGTCTGGACGACATTTCCTCAACATCATCTCGACGTCCTGACATTTAGGAAAGGATAAACAGCGCTAGTCTTCTCTTTGTGTGGTATCAAAGCAGAGCGGAAACGTGCCTCAATTTGCATCTTTTTTTCTTTAAGTGTAAAAAAAATCTGATTAAAAATTAAAAACAGGATGTTTCAAACAGAGACCTGGTTTGATCTCGAGGAGCACAAATGTCCTTCTGCCGTTATCGTAAAGCAGAGTGACAGCAGTAGTGGGCGGGGGGGGGGGGGGGGGTAGAGAGACAGAGTGAGAGCGAGAGAGAGAGAGAGAGAGAGAGAGAGAGAGAGAGAGACGATCTTTAAAAATGACAGGCCACATCCATCAGGTTTACTGAGGTGCCAGGAGCCATAAAAAACACAGGATCTGATATGCATATCTCTATAATTAGGTGGATGAATAATTCATAGGGCCTGAGTCAATATCACACACACAGCTGACCACGAACCGATGAAACCTGTGTGTGTGTGTGTGTGTGTGTGTGTGTGTGTGTGTGTGTGCGCGCAATCATTCAGAAAGAAACCTTCTGATTTATTTAATCTTCTCATTTTGCAAATGATGTGCTAATCTGATTCAAACTGCCAGCGGAGTTATCAGTGATGGTGATCTGGACTGGAACAGGAATGAGATTAATAGATTAATGAGCTGAGAGGAGATGAAAATTCTCCAAACAAAAACACACACACACGCATACACACACTGCACTTCCCTGTCAGCACAGAGTGTAGAGGAACACTTTGGATGATAATTAATCGACTCGGTCGAGTGTAGTCGCTCAGGCGGGACGTGTCGGTTAGGTGAGAAGTAAGAAGCGTCCTGTAAGAAGTTCTGGATTCTGATTGGTTGGAGTATTCTATAACAGCAGACCAAAAACAAATCACATTAATAATAATAATAATAATAATCATAATAATCATAATAATAATTTGCTTGTTCTAATTGCTCTTGTTTCCAAGCAGAGCCGTTGTGTGTAAATCAGACTACAGTAAGGAGACTTTTACTTAACCTTACTGGAAGGAGGCTCCGGTTTTAGAGGAAGAGCTCCATCTTTTGAATTTTTTTAGCCTGCTTCACAACAGAGGAGGTTCTGCTTCCCTGCGATTCCTCAAGAATAAACTAAATGACGGTTTATAGCTGCTATAATTTGTCATATGTAAATAAAGAAGTGAAGTCCTTGGCAAATTGCTGTGGTTTAGTTTGAATAAAACACAAAGTAAGAAAGAAAAACTAGTCATAGCTGGATGACTTTCGTCAGGTGGAGGCGTGGCTTACAGTTTGGAGGCGGGGTCGCACAAGTGAATTCGCCTGGTGACGTACAGCAGTGACGATTCAATGTTGTGTTTATTTTTCATGAGGTTTATTGTGTAGTTTGTTGTTGATGATGCGAGTGTGTGAAGATGGCAGGTAACTCCTGGCTCTGTACTTCCTTTACTTGCTAGCCACATTAGCGTCGTAGCTAAAGGCGGAACTAAAGAAGCCTAATTCAAACCCCGGACACGTGAAGAAGCTGCGGTTCGTCCTACCTGCTAAACGTGATGAAACGCTCCTCCACACCTGTACCCAACGCCACACTCCTTCAGGAGCTATAAACTTTTACGATTGAAACATTTTCTTAGCTATAAACACGTCGCTCGGCTTAAAGCTCGGCTCCATCTGCGGCGGATAAACGAGCGCAGATTTAATTAAAGCCGAAAGTGCTGAAGTCACCACGACGAGAGAGACATGACCCAGCCGTGGTGTAGGGGTTCTTATACTTATATTATAATAATATTTGTTATTATTATTATTTATTAAAATTTTTGAGGAACATTCCGGTTCCAACATGCTCCTGAAGTACCTTTAAGCCGCGCAGTGCTGATCAGGATGCTGAAGGACGCGAGCGACTGATCTGTTTGTGTTCTCCTGAGTGCCGTGTCATCCCGAGGCCCTCGTCTCCTCTCTGCACTCGACAGACAGAGCAGATGCCTGTGTGATGCCGTGCACACACTCGAGGACGCACTTGTCAGAGGATTGCGCTTTTGCAAGTGCAGAGAGCAGAATAACAAGTGTGTGTGTGTGTGTGTGTGTGTGTGTGTGTGGCATCAACACAGTGCACGTCTTCAGTCTCAGACACAACCCAAATAATGACGAAGATGAAACATGGTGGGGTGTTTAAGAAAAAGTTTTTAGACTAGATGTATGTTAGGTTTATTATTTTATTACGAAATAAAACACTCGGTAGGGGCTGTGATCAACGATAGAGTGCTGCGATGAAGGGATATGGATTTATTCGTTTTTTTTTGGTCTTTGCAGCAATTAAAGCAGCTTAACAACAAGGATGCTGCACTTTTATCCATTTATAGTTACAGCTAATAAGACGATATCATACATGTTACAGCAGCTCTAAACCGCCGGCCCCTTTACCAGCCTCTCTTTTACTCTTGTGAACGAAAGAAAGGCAAAAACAAAAATGTAGCTGGTCTTTGTTCACTTCCAAGAAACCACGAAGAAGCATAAACTGTCAGAAAACACTTTAAGCCACAGTTTTCCCTCCGACTGTTACAAAAGTGTCTCCTGTAATATTCTGTCTTCTCAATAGACGCTCACTAAGACTTTAAGGACACTTAGAGTGTTTTCACATCAGGGTTCGGTTCTGAGAACGCTTGACCCCAAAGTCTGTCTCAAATTTTGATCAGTGAGAACACCGATGTTTCATCAGACACGGAAGCCAGTCGTACCCGAGTCCTCTGATACCGTAGGAAGGCACGCGAGAGCGTCACTCTTTATCTGATATATCAATAGTATTAGGCATAGAGCTAAGATAGACTTCCTTATTCTCTTCTTTTCTTGCGTTCAATGGCAGCTCACAAACCATCTATTTGCACACTGCCACCTGCTGTATCGGAGAATGAAAATATACAAGTGTACATGTAGTATAGAGAAAAACAACGTGTGTGTCCTGTGTAGATCCCTGTGTGTTAATTCACACATTCACATTTACATTCTTCCCAATCAGAATGCAGAACAACCCCTATTTAATTTGTTACATTTTTTAAATTTTTTAATTTCATTTCTCATCAAAGCAACAAACGCTAACACCTGGACTAGCCTGAGCAGTTAGCCTACTTAGCCGTAGGCTATCAGGGTCAAATTCCACAACCCTCATTCAGCTCTGTCTCATGTGAAGCTTCTCCAATTCAACTGAGCCAAATCGAGTTGGTTAAGTTGCTGCGTAAAGTTAAACTGTGGATTGCAAGCATAATTCGTTCCGGAAGCGTGCTTGTAATCCAAAGCACTCGTATATGAAAGCGAATTTCCCCCATGAGAAATAATGAAAACTCTATAAAATACAAAAATACAAAATATAAAGTAAAACAAACTATCCTGCACTTTACCTTTCAAAAAAATCGTGGCTGGTTTGAGGAAGAAGAGGAGGAGGAGGAGGAGGAAGGGGCTACTGTGTACTTTTATTTATTTTGTTGGTCTGCAAGTGACGTATGCTCTGAGACTGTGCATGGGAGATGATTACCACAATCCCACAGTGCAAAGCCAAAAAAAAAAAAAAAAACACTTGCAGACCGAGTTACTCACAATCCAAGGTTTTACTGTCTATAGTAAAATGTTACTGTTTTCTCCCTGTAACTAGCCCTGTAGATAACTGGAGCTAGTGGGGTTGTGGTATATGGCCCTCATTACCTACATTGTACTCAGTTTCTGGGTGACAACCTTCAGGAAAGCTTATAACAACCAAGACCGATTGTAATCTACTAATAGGCACCTCACTTTTGATTTAACACAGATTTACAGAAGTACACAGAAGTATTCCTTTAAATTCTATTTAAACTTCTGCATTAATAACGGCTCATAGCGTTCAAAGCAGAGGTCATGTGAAAAATGAATAAAATACGTAAATAAGACCAAAACCAAAGGCACTGCTTCTGTGACGGACTTAGCAGAGTAACGACGACATCACTAAAATACCAAACCGCAGTGATCGAGCAGACGTGAGGAAAATAAAGCGCTGAATGAAAATATACAGGTTTTGGCTGGTGGACTCGCCGCTCCGTATGACAGCGTCTCCATTCAGTGATCAGTCACGACGCGGAGTCCCGGGGCCGAGCCCGCGCCCCGGTGATGAATGTTTGTTGGAGGGTTTTTGTGAAGTCGGTTACCTCGTGGACAGCATCAAACGAACCGTGTCAAGGTTAAAGACTCGGCCCGTGATGCGGCTCCGGAGGCCATTTGGAGTCCATTTGGCAGCGACGCGCTCTTTCATGATGACAGAAGCGGCCGTTTGGTTTGTTAGCGTCGTGCCATCATGGCTCGAAAAGGAAATATGGACAGCCGCTGGGGGATTGGAGCGGGATCTGATGATAGTGAGAGTGAAGAGAAAAAAGTATTTGTGTGTGTGTTGGGGGTAAATAAATAAAGGTGCTTGAGAAACATTTGAGATATAAAAGGCTTAGAGGAAAAAGGAAGCTCGGGGCGTCAGCACTGACAGGTCATTATCATAACGACCTACAGTCGCACGCCACATTAGCTTCCCCGAAGCAGAACATCTAGCCGCTGTGAAGCGTACAGCGCTCGGGTTTTTATTTTGGCAGTCATTAGTTCCTCTTTTTCAAGAGGGGTGGAAAAATCAGGGAGTATAAATGTGCTGTGTGTGTGTGTGTGTGTGTGTGTGTGTGTGTGTGTGTGTGTGTGTGTGTGTGTGCGTGTGTGTGTGGTAGGGGGGCACATTTTTAAACCCTATAGGATGAAAAACATCATCATCTTGGTTTCATAAACAGCAAAACTGTTATATATAAGACATCAGTTAGAGAATAGTTCCGAGTTGGTACTGATGATGGCGCTAGATTGATTGTTCAACAACAACAAAAAAGGTTTTAAATGATGTTTTTAAGTTTTAAATGAAGGTTTTAAAAGACGTTTTGTCACAAACAGAGCTTTAAGACAAGATTGTGTAGAGAGAAATAAACAACAGGAACGACCGTGGCGTTAGAAGGGGTGTACAAACTTTTGACTGATAGTGTAAGTTTTTTGAAAAAATATTACCCTAGACCCAAGCAATTGGGTGAGGAATCATATATAGTAAATTATATACAACATAAAAATGACAACAATTTTTAAGGAATTAAAAAATGATTATTATTTTAAGTATTTGAAGTAATTTGAGTCTTGAAATTGCAAAATATTTAAATGTTATATAAGGATTTTAATGACAGCACTCCAAAAAAAAAAAAATCCAAAGATGTGTATGAATAAAAATCTTTTTAAAAACACTGATAAAGTTAAAGGCATGTTTATGTAAACATACAAATGTGCAAAAATGCTAAATAATAAAAATAATAATAATACTGCAAAAATATACACATCCCACAGATGTTACTAAATGTGTCTCTTTGTCCAGTGAAATGTCAAATGAACCCCTAATGACCTTTTCTTCCTGAATGAGTACAAATCTGTACAAAAACTTCTAGAGACAAATATAAACTTTTCCTAACCTAAGAAACCGGCCTGGTCTCTGCGGAACGCTTCCGTGTGGAACCTTGCTGTAGAAGGGTTCTGGGTCGGACATGATTCCATGTAGAACCCGTTAAGGAGCTAAACACCACCTAGGAATTATATTTATATATGTAAATTATTTACACTTAAGTTAGATCTAGAACCCTGAAGTGTTTTTATTATTATTATTATTATTATTGTATTATTGTTCTTCTGGGACCCCATTAAATCTAGAGCGCTCTAACATTGGGGGGGGGGGGTCAGGGGGGATACACATTTATTTAATTATTCTGTTTAATTTTATCTTCTGCATTTATTTCCGTGTCTGAGAGGGTTTCAAGTAAAACCGAGTCAGGAAGCTCAGTTTCCTTTAGGAGTCTTTAGAAGGAGTGTTGTGTATAAATTATGTTAATAATTACTCAGAACAACGATGTCATTTAGTAAACCTGCAGCTCATGAGGATCGTTTTGGACTTACAGTGTTAGAAGTTTAGTGATAAAAGGAGTGAAGGAAAAAAAAAACTGAAAGTAGACCTGGGCTCCGAGGGTTCAATAAATATATAGTGTGGAGTGAAACCTTATTAATTCAGCTTAATACAGATTTATATTAGTTTTGGACTCTCTTGCTTTCTCTTTTTGTCCTCTCTCACACATGCATGCAGTGGTGTAGAGCTCCTGACACACTCCTGACACACACCGAGTCTCTGTGTTAATATAAGTTGAAATCCATAGAGGTGCTTATAAACATCCAAAGAATGAAGCTGGCATAAGCCGAACTCATAAGTTGTAAATAAAAAATAATATTTCACAGATTTAGAAGTGCTTCATGTCCTCACCTCCCGGAGCCTGACAGACGCTCAGACGTTCCATTTATTACTGAAGGTGAATAAATATTTGCTCGACGCGACACTGTGAGTAACGATGGAGCAGGTTCTACTGCACACCGATTTCAAATTACACTTCACGATGGACGTGCGAGAGCAGAACCGTCCTCGCGTCCTGCCCCGGCCGTGGAAAAGCGAGAATGTGGGATGTTTGGAGAACGTCACGGAACCGTAACTGTTCCTCAGCACTTTCCTGTCTGCAGTTCTCTAGTAAAGGACTAAACTACAAGGACAATGTCAGTGTATGAAACCTGGGTTTGTTTGTAAATTATAAGGAACCTTGTGTCCTTGTTTATCGAAGGAATATTCAGGGAACGAGTTCTAATTCTGTGCATGAGGCACTATCACGGTTTCAGCTTTTTCCTGTCATGTTACATGTGTACTGAGACATCGGGAAGAAGTATGAAGCTTGGCAGAGACTGTCGCTCCCTATGGCGAGTGTACATGGCTCATTTTGCAAAAAAAAAGAAGAAAAAAAAAGAAATCCAAGAACGAAGCTAGCACAGAGCCGAATGCTAAAAAATGCTATTTTGCAATGATTAGCATGTTGTTTTAATTGTGTTTAATTAGTCAGACTTACAAGTGATTTATATCTACAAGCATTTCTCGTAATTTTTTTATCCGAAAACAGGCCACGCCCCCCCAAGCAACGACATTCTCTAAACACAGACAGACAGAGTCAGTTTAACAGAGACAAACTAAAAGCTGCGTTAATGTTGCTTACGTTTTAAAGATATTTGCAGCTTATCTTTTTTTTTTTTTTTTTTCACGTGTATACATACGTTTCCTTTAGGGACTGTAAAGGTATAAAAATAAATACAGTGCAGGTTAGGTAAAGGTTACGTGTTTTTTTGGTACATGTTCTATCATCCCAGTGGGGCTCTGGCTCTGACCTGGTCATTAAGCTCTGAGCTGAATCAGCGTTCAGCACTGGACTCCGAGCTGGATTCAGTTTAACACCTAGCTGAGGATCATGTGGAATTACCTCCGCGGCTTTGGAGTAGGTTCTGCTTCACATCACACAGAGTCTGTGCTTAAGCTCTGTGACGGACATGATGCTGGGATCAGGGTTCAGATCCTCGGCAAACGGGAGCGGGTTAGCCAGAGCTGAAATAATGACAGGAGCCAGGGTGAAGGCACGGGCTTCTGTATTAACCAAGACATCAGGAACGGTTGTGGAGAGGAGGATGGCGGCCAGTCATGATTCATGAACATCATGAAATATCTCCAGGATTAACTTCATTGCAGTTACCTGGAATTTAATCATCTTCATAAAATGTCTCCAGGATGGAATTCAACCAGGAGTTCTCTAGTTTTCAAACACCTTAAATGAAATGTCTTGAGTTCCTCCTGGAGTTACCTGGAATTCCAACATCTTTATGGACTATCTCTGTAATAGAGTTCAGTGGGGTTCCCTAGAATTCTAACATCTCCATGGACTATCTTCAAATTCACCCAGGAATTCCTTGTATCTTTATGAAACATCTCCAAGCAGGAGTTCGGTGAGGTTCCTTAGAAATTAAACACCTTCATTAGGTGCCTCCAGGATTAAATTCATCCAGGAGTTCCATTGCATTCAAGCATCTCTAATGAAATCTCTCCAGAGTGCAGTTTATTGGAGTTCTCTGGAATTCAAACATCTTCATGATCTGACCCTTAAGGTACTCACTCACAAATATGGCTACAACTCCACCTCTCAACTTACAGGATCTGCTGCCTGGGTGTCAGATACCACAGCACACCTTCAGAGGTCATGTGGAGTCCAGGCGTAGATGCCCGAGCCGCTTAAGAAACATAAGGAGGAACACAGTAGCATTCAGATAGATGGTTTTAATCTTACGACTGATCGGTGTGTGTGTGTGTGTGTGTGTGTGTGTGTGTGTGTGTGTGTGTGTGTGTGTGTGTGTGTCTTCCCCTACCGTGGCATGATATCTTTTGTCACGTTTTTGACGAAGCTTATACGTAACATGACTGAATGCTAATGCATGAGTGTTTTTAAGCCTTTGTTTTGATGTGAAATCGCAATTATTAAGCCTTTAGGGACAACATGTGTGTGTGTGTGTGTGTGTGTGTGTGTGTGTGTGTGTGTGTGTGTGTGTGTGTGTGTGTGTGTGTGTGTGTGTGAGCCTATGAGATAATAAAACAAAATAAGTGAAAAGTTCACAGATTTACATTTTTTTCCCATTTGATAAGCAGCGCAGACGTGCCGCATTTTACGGTTACAGTTATACGCAGGAGGACAGCGAGAGAGAAACGCAGTCCGCGGGAATGAAACGGGGAACCGGAGGAGTCTGCCACATCATTTAATTACACCGAGATGTCGTCCATCCCTGACTCTGCATTTCATTGTGGTTAGTGTGTGTGTGTGTGTGTGTGTGTGTGTGTGTGTGTGTGTGTGTGTGTGTTTGTGTGTGTGTGTGAGTATCCCTGGCCTTTATTCAAAACGATGCCTGATTTAGACGCTCGTCTCTGTTGCCTCGTCTCCTCACCCCCACAGGCGGATCAGCAGCTCTCCCTCCGCAGTAGATATGATTACCCGTTCCGATCGGGTTTCGCCGCACTAGAATAATCCTCCCCATTACTGCCATAAATATTTCATGAGTCATTTTTGACAGAGTCACAGAGGCACTTATTTTACCGATCTCGCTCTCCTCTTGTGTTGATTCTGTCTGTCAGGAGCGTGCGTGTCATAGCCGGGGCATTTCCGCAACATTTCCAAAATTCTACCGAACTCAGCTTTCACACTTATTCACTTCTTACATTGTTGCTTCTTTATATATATATTTACTTCTGTTCTTTTTTTTTTTTACTGGAAACACAAACAAGTAAAGGAGACTCATAAGTCACCTCACACTCAGCGCAAATACCTTCATTTAAGCATTCGAGATACGCAAATGCACCCGATTATTAATAGGCCACGCCTCTTACCTGAAACCTGACCCTGTGCTCACTAGCAATGCAGACATTCAGTTTTTTTTAAATATGCTATTCTGCTAGTTCCTTCCAAGCTTAATTTTAAAGATAAAATGATTAGATCAAAGATTTAATCCAAATTATTCACAGGTAAAAACTAAAGAAGAAACCTCGGCGTACGTGCCGAAGGATCGGCCCGAGCAACGGTTCGAGACGATGGTTTGTATCCCGCGATCACAGATTCAGACGATGCTGGACACTGAAAGATTTGCGCTGACACGCTGACCTTCAAGGCTGCTGGTGTTTGTGAATGGCTGACATGCGTTGGTGTGAGACGCCGTCAGAGGTCGAGTCAAGCTCTACTCCTCAGGCTGTGAGTGTGGAGAGGTTCTCACCCTCTAATTAGCCCGACGTCTGAGGTCACACCCGAGCTAACAGAGTCAGGGACCTGCAGCGGCGAGAAATGAAAGGTGACATGTCTGTCTGATTAGACACACAGTAACACTGAAATATCAAGGTGAGAAATATTCAAATAGGAATAGATTCTCTTTAATATTTAGGCCACGCCTCCTACTTAGCGCCTTCTACTCCTACAGCAGTGTACATTATCTGTTAGCATTTCAGCTCAAGTGCAGCAAAATTCAAGCATCATGCATGTCTTTACTGAGCAACATCGCTTAAGAGAACATTTTAGCTTCTTTCCCACTAAACATACTGTATTTTCTACCAGCATCAATGACTTGATCTCTGTCTTTTCAAATATATTTCCTTCTGTTTTAAATTTCTGAATGTTGCTTTATATAACAGGAGGGCAATACAATATGTTCAGTAATTCAGCAGTAGGATTCTGCAGGGCTGGATGGTTGTCATCTTATACAGCATCCTGTTGAAAGGCTGAAGACATGTAAAGTATGTAGCAACACTGCCCCCTACAGGCAGAGGATATGACAGCATACAGGGAGGAAAGAAAAAATCTTGTCAAATTTATACTGATGAGATTATGAGTTAGTTCAGAGTCAGGAAAAAGAGGGAGAAGAACCACTTTATTCTTTTTTTCACAAAATGAACAAAAATGTGTGTCTGCCCTAAAACAAGGCAATTGCTATTTAAATATTAAAATAGAATTAAGAAGTCAAATATGACCGTCTCAATCTTGAAAGGTTTTACAGTGTATGAAGTTTATATAAAACTTTTGTTCTAATAGATAGATAGATAGATAGATAGATAGAATTTAATTTTAATTCTTGATATGTTGGAGTCGTTTTAATTCCAGACTATAATGTTAACTAATTAACTATTAGTTTTACAGCCTTGTGTTTATTCACTGTTATTGCTTTATACAGTAAGTGTATAACAATATTTATCCATTAATTAAATCGTTTCGTATATAAATTTTTTCCATCATATTAAACATTAGCTAACAAAAATACTTTATCTTCCACATTGTGTACAAAGTTTCAGTTTAACTCAAAATTATTATTGTAATTGCTATTAGTGTTACAGCTGTTTGTTTGTTTGTTTGTTTGTTTGTTTTAAAATCCTCTCAGTAACGGTCACATCCACCAGATCTGCATCAGTCAAGTGACTCGGGCTCTGTCTAAACTCTCGCTGCTCTCTATACTGTAGTGGACTTGATGCGATGCAGCTACTGTATTTACAGCCTTTACACTCTTTATAGTGCACTTCATATATAAAAAAAAAAACAGCGATAGATTTGGGATTAACCACAAAACACGCGCTGCACGCGCTTAATGCACGGGCCTGCCGGTTGTTCCTGAGGTGAATAAGCACTCGCTAGTTCACTTGTGATCACTGTTAATAATTCATCTGACTTTATACACATTTTACACTCATTTCGTAATATTATTAAAATAACTACAGAAGTCAGCCATTTTTGTCTAAATGTCAGGAAAACTGCGTATCTGACTAAAAGTAATTAAAAGTAATGATAACTTCATTACATCATTAGCAAATTAATTATCGAGCTAGGCTAACTGGTTTTGCTAACGCAGCTAGCGAGTTGATGGGGCGTTTCCTTTCTTTTCCCATTGATCATTGCAATTAGACACGCCTTAACATCTTTTCCGACTCTAAATAATTAACTGTTATAAACGTTGCTAGTCAGGATTAAATGTAGTGGAATGTTCCAGACCGTGTCTGAAACTGAAACACTAGGTGAGTTTAGTGCTTTGTGTAAGTTAGGGTGTAGGTGTAACATAGGGTGCCATTAATTTTAAAGTCATGTACAGAAATTTATACTGAATTTATTCCTGTGCTTTTATTCTGCTTATATACATACTCTTCATTAGGGATGAGGAAAAAATCGATTCAGCTGTGAATTGCTATTCTTTTACAGTATGTGCAGACTCATGTATTGTCACCGTTTCTTTATAATCCTACAGGTGGCGCATTCTGAACTATTTATACATATTCATCCCGTGTGGAAGGAGTAAATTATTTGCCAAGTTTGTTTTTCATAATAATAATTGACAGAGATATGCGCTGCTCAGTAACAGTGTAGCTTTTTGCTTAATTTATAAATGCTAAAGACTTGAATTTGAAGTCAGTTTGTATTGTTTAAAAGTGCGAAAAACTCATTTTATAAGGAACGAGCTGCATTTAACTACTACTGCATTTAACTAATTGTAACAAAATCTGCAATTTTGTATATTTAACAGGTGCTACTATGTTTTTTTTTTTTTTTTTTGTTTTTTATTGTTTTTCCGACACAAGGCAATGCGATGTGATGGTGCGATGAAGCAGAGTTCGGGTTACAATCTTTAATTTGATTATTTTCTGTAACACAGCATCCTGAAATGATTATTTCTTTTACACCAACATTTTTTTTCCAAAAGTTACACTTCCTTAAGATAAATACGAAAATGTAAACATTTTTTCTATGTATGCAGTACTTTCAAGTTTTTGCAACTCTCATAAATTCAATAAGGCAAAAAAGTAGCATGTCTTGAAGCATAAATTTATCCCACTCGAAGACTTTATTATTCTAGGCATCTTGTTTTAGTCAGAGTCAGATTTAACAAATTGTGACTGCTGAGACTGCTTTAATCTCGCATTCATCACCCTGCAGTAACATTTTGGAGAATCTGATTATTTACCCTTTATATGAACTTTATATTAATGACTCAAAACTCGTCTCCTTATGATGATTTTGAGATGTGTTTTGAAGAGAGGGCTGAGCTGAGAACTGAGTGTGTGTGTGTGTGCGTGCGTGCGTGCGTGTGTGTGTGTTTTCTTCTCATTGAGGCGTGTGTCGTTTCCCCTGGTCCCATTTCCTTTGTATCGATGTTGTTTGTAATAAGACAGTCTGCTGTCCTCTCCACAGGCTTTCTCGGGTCGATGAGATAAAGAAAGACAGAATAGCGAACGATAACTGGTGCAGGGATGAGTTCGGTTTTTGGTTTACGTTCCTCAACAGTGCTTTGTATAATCCTTAAACAGATAAAACGACTTTCCATGATGCACTGCAGCACAGTTAATGCACAACTAACAACTTCTCTCTCCCTTTCTCTCTCTCTTTCTCTCTCTCTCTCTCTTTTTCTCTCTCTCTCTCTCTTTTTCTCTCTCTTTCTCTCTCTCTCTCTCTTTTTCTCTCTCTCTCTCTCTTTCTCTCTCTCTCTCTTTCTCTGCTATCCGATATGTGTCAATAAAACTCCCCGCTGCATCCCATTGGCTCATGATAGACCGTCACCTAGACAACTGTATACAAAGATAGGGATAAGATACGCCCTGTGTGTACTTTGTCTCCTACTCAATAATTAAAACCCCACTTCCTTGTTCCGGCAAAGCAATCAAGCATCAAAGCAAACTGTTGTTCCTTCTCTCTCTCTCTCTCTCTCTCAACCAGTACTCCAATGCTGAGAACACCCAGGGCAGATTTATTTCTCTTGGTCAGGACAAGCTTATAAAACGAAAAAGATGATGCGGAGGATGAGTTTGTTTCCCCGCCACGGGGCTTCTGTGGGGAACTTTGAGCTGACCCATGACGAGATCCAGGAGGAGGTGGAGAACGGTGGGCTTCAGGCGTTTATCTGATACCGATTAAATAGTTCATTTTGATTGAGAGAGCATTATTATTATTATTATTATTAATAATAATAAGAAGAAGAAGAAGTATTTATTATAGCTTTTTTCATAGTAATTATCGGTTGTGACTTTGATATTAAAAATTGTTTATTTAATTTAGATTAATTTAGATTAATATCTTAAATAAATAAAGTTGTTTTAAATTCACTGTTTATAAAA